>JAEIIF010006397.1:0-15249 GCA_018874455.1 Drosophila trapezifrons
TAGAAATAAGATTTTCATGTTAGCTACCTAAGTTAGGACTTATTGAAAATAAAATCAGTTAGAATTATCAGGTCAGCAGATGAAGTCGTCGTATTTATTTGGGCGCTCTTTCACAAATTATAAATAAACATATTTATTGGGAAAACTAGCACGTGTAAAATTGTAATAAATTATGTAAGTATTTCCTAGGCTTAATAGGCTTTCTTAGTTTGAAAAATAAATATAAAATCGACTTATTAGGCAGAATATGGCTCTGAAATAAATACTAAATAACAATATTAAAACATATTTATGAAAATAAAGGATTAAAATGAAGAAGCCAAAATTCCCTTTACTTTTTCAATAAAATACCTTTGTTTTATAAAATTATTTAAATCGTATTCACACATTTAATGCTCAAAATATCCCTTAACTTAAACGTAATGAAAAGTAAATATTATTACAAGTAAACCAACCTGTTTTAATAAGAGAAAAAGTAGTACATGTTGCAGCCATAATTTTCTCTGAATTTCCTTTATTATAAGCCATGAAAATCAGCCGCGTGAAACCCATAATTTCGAACTGCAATTCCCGATAAGAGATCACCATTCTCCGCAACGATGTTCCCAGGATGTGCAGTCCCTGTGCTGCCTCCTTGTTCCCGCGTGTTGACTGAGAACTCTTTGCATTTGTTGAACAACAATTTCCGGCACGAAAAGAACGAGCCGAGTGCCGAAAAGATTCGTCGAAACGAAGCGGCAAGCCGAGGCGAAGGCTCAACTGGTGAGATTCACCCGAAACAGGACGAAGGACGAGCCACGAACAGCAGCAGCAGCAGCGGCAGCAGTAGCGGCTGCTATAAGAAGCGGCTTCCTACGGAATACAACCGGAGTCGCGTCAGCAACGTCGAACGGAAAACAACGCGACTTTCGCCAAGAACCAAAGCCAGAAACCAGAATCCAAACGGCGAAATATCACGCATACGCCACGTTGGACCAAAAATACAAGTGAAGTGAAGCTACGAAAAAAAAAAAAACAGAAACAAAAAGCCGACAGAGGGGAAAAAGAGTTTACCGCCTTGGCTCGTTAGTGAAATTTTTTGCAGGCTTTTGGCCAGTTTACGAGCGGCTCAGCATAAATTGGTAACGTGTATATCCTTTTTTTTTCGGGGGAATTGAGGATTTTTAGGGGGGGAAATGGCTCATAAAAGTGCGTGAGAGCGGAGTGTTTGGCCATGAATGGAATCCCAGCCGAAAAACTCATGAATGAAGCTGACAAAGTGACGGGAAAATGCGGGGGGAAAGTGATTTATGCCGCGAGTTTGTCTGGCATTGTTGCTTTAATTATATGACTTCGCGGAACGGTCGGAGGACGAGCCAGATCCAGAAAAGGATGCGTAACTTGCCGCTTTGATGTTGTTGCGGGCCAAGCACGCAGAAATGCAAATGGAAAGCCGCAGAAAATTGTTGGACATGTGTGTATGTGCGTCAAGGATAACACAGCACCTTTTCGGTGGCAAAACAGGGGACCAAAACACCGCAGGACATTTAACACTTCATTGACTTTTGTGGCCCCTTTGACTCGCTGACTGGCTGACTCGCTGACTGACTGTCAACATTCCGGGGAAAGTTTCATTTGCATTTCGTGTGCGCCGCCACTGAAAATTAATGGCCCCAATGCCTTGGCAAGTTTTCCTTTTCCCCGCCCGCCTGCCTGCCTGCCTGCCTTTCTGCCAATTTGTTTGGCTTCGAACTCTTTAATAAGTTTGCCAGTTTGCGCCGCAAACTTTTGCCAGCAGCAGCGAATTCTTGGCCCAACTCCTTTGACAGCCTTTGACCCTTTTCCACACTCACACACCCGCACACACCCTCAAAGTGGCAGCACGTGTGTGGCCGAGAGTGGCTCTGTGTGGGTGTTACCATGGCCGTCTGATCCTGGGCTTTGACATCTAATTTATGAAGCGCTCTTAAATCCATACGCACAAAGTTTCCGTTTCCGTTTCCGCTCCAACAGCAACAGGCTTCTCTCCCTGGCGGCCCATTCATTTAGAGGGTATCACGTAGTCGTTTTTATTTACAGCCTTTTTTATACAGTTGGGGTCAGCATTATAGGAGTCACTTAAGCAAGTTTCTGAAGAGGTATGCCGAGCAATAAAAAAGTTTCCTTCGCAAGTGTGCGAGTTTTTGTAGCATAAAAAATAACAGAGTTCAAAGTTGACAAACAACTGAGGAATTTTCCAACAAATGTTTGACAGAAATCAAGATTAATGTTTACGCTTTGAATTAAAAGTATTTGTAATTAAATTAATTACAAGTGCAATTAAAAAAGAAGAAATATAAAGAAATGGTCTAGATTTCTCAAGGATTTATGGACAAATAAAATATAAGTATTAATATCTAAAATTGTTAACCAAAATTAAATTAAAATAAGTAGAAAAAACTGAAAAGATCTTTTTCCAAGCGCAACTTCTACTTTTTCAGCTTTAAAATAATACTAAAAATATTAAAATAAACCCATTAAATTATCAATAGTTTCTTTATACCTCCTTGAGTCTAATATATTGCCCCTAACTATGTGTAAGCTCTTTATTTTATCACTATTTCGTTTTTTTTTTGCACACTGAGAGCTAAAAATAAACAGCTTAAGGGGAAAAAAAACCAAATCCCAGTTGGGGCTTTTGGCCATTTGCTAGCAACTCGCCTACTTACTCTCAGCCCCCCAAAGCCCAACCCCCTTTTATTATTCTTCCTGCTTTTTTTTTTATTCTGGTTGTCTTGACCTTAAGTTATGTTGAAAAAGAGGCTTGGGCGCGGGGGCGTGGCAGCTGCGTCACATTCCTCAGCTTGTTAGATTTGTTGCCCCGCCAAAAAAAATACAAAAAAACAACTTTTTTAATGAGTTTCATAATCTTTGATGCGCTTCGCTTTGTTTCAAGTCCGGCCCCCTGCCCCTCCAGTTTTTCTACCATTTTCCCCGCCTGCTGTTCCCAAACTCGGCCTGGCCTAATGATGTGCGAGCCCCGTGGAATGCGGCCTTTGAAAATTGTTTTTCTTCGCTTTTCCACAAAAAGAGAAGCGAGGAGGAGTGTTCGAGGGCCAAAAACTTATTCAGCGAGTGCTAGGGCCGCGATAAGCGTTTAATTGAATGCGACGACCCCAGCCTTTTTACGGTGAGTTCAGGGTTCAGGGGGGCGTGAGAAAATCCAAATCCAAAAAGGATTCCCTTGCCTGATGTCCGTTTCAGGTCGCCTGATTCCGGATGCCTGCTGATTGCAGTTGGCGCTCACATTTTAATCCGCTGCAGCGGCGAGATGCAGCCGTGCAACCTATGAACTGGCTGACCCCATCGCCCTCTCGTTTTTGTTAGTTAGTAACTGGATTCGTTTAGCAGGGGCTTACACGGGGAAAATAAATGGGGTTTGGGGTTTTTTAAACTCTTTATTACCTTTTTTATATGAAAACTTATATTTAAAATTAATTCCCAAAGAGTTCAAGGGGTTTTGCAATTAATTAATTATTTTTCAACCATTTTTTGAGCCTCTATGAACTGCAGAAGAGTCAAATTAATTAAAAGCCCCATTTCTGCATTTTTGGGAATGCCCAACTGGCATTAAATTTCGTTTAAATTATTTTCCCCACTAATTGAGAGCATTTCGAGTGGATTCAGTTGGAAGGGACGCGGCCTCTGATGGGGGGGAGGAAGTTCGAGGGGATTGCATCAAAGGGGTCAGGTCGAGTGGCGTGCATTTCGGTGCTCTGGTGGCCTCGTATGTGGAAACCGCCTCCTTGGCAGTTGGATCTGGCAATCTAATTCCCTTTGTGGTTGCTCAGTCGTCGCTCGGCTTAAATTTCATTTGTTTAATTTCATTTTCCCCCAACGTTTTGCATCCTTTCTGAGCGGGGCTGAGCTTCATTCTTCCTGGCCAACATTCATATAACATATTGGGCAACATGCAGAGCAAATGTGCAACAATACACGTCCGGAGGAGGGGAGGGGGAGATGTGGCAAATGGGGTAAAAGAACATCAGCAGCATCTGGCAACATGGAATGCAATTGTGCAACATATCCCAGCTTCTGTGGGCGTGCTCTGAATGGGAAGGCCTTGGGATCCCTGCTTCTTCGGCTGACGCGGCGTATGCGTAATTTGTGTTCTTCTGTTCCCTGTGTCGCCGATGTCGCGGGGCTTCCCCTGGCTTACCCTTTCCTCTTTTATTTTTGCTGGTGATAAAAATTCGAGGCGAGAAAGTTTCCATGTGGCCAGAAGGCAAACGGGGGGAATAAATGGAAGATTCAGACTCGCTGGGGAGAAGGACACGCCAGGCAACCGGCCAAAGATAATCCTTTGTCCAGGCTTCGTCTTTATCTCCTTCTCGGTCTGCTTCTGGCTCTTTTTTTGTAACCTTGTTAGCATAATTTTGATAAATCACTGCAGTGGATACGCCACATTAAATATATATTTCTTACTTTTATGCGTTATTCGTTCGGGGCTGTGTCCTTTAAGGCTGTGTTGCCAGGGAAACTAGCTATTCAGCGGTGAAAATAAGCAGTTGTTACCATAATTAACTTTATCTTTAGAATTTATCTAGTCTATAGAGTTGGCTTTATTTAAGGCAATTAATTTAAGGTGAATTTAAGGCGACTCTAAGGCGAATTGTTTAATAATACAAAGTCTTGAGTGTGCAAACTTTTCTAAAATTAAATTTGAATATAAAATACCATTTTTGTTATAGGGATATCTTCAGAGCTCTCTTTCACCTTTTCAATTAATGCAAAGATAGAAATAGGAATTACTTTTAATTATTGAACAGCAACTCCTCTGTTATAATAATCTTTAAAACATATATGAATAAATACAATGAAAAAATAAAGAAAAATATAAGTTAACAAGGGTATTAGCAGCTGGCTTAAGTTTCAACCAGTGTCTTTCTCATTCCTGATATGTTTCCATCTTGTTGGGGATGCTTTTCGCTTTTCGCTGCTTTTTTTGCCTCGTGTGCGTGCTGGGGGGATATGAATAATCTGCGCGTTATTTCCATCTGCTTTTCACTCACGTTTCCCCCTCTCTTTCCGCTTTCATTGCAGCTGGCCTCCGCGTATAATTCCCCCACCTCCATTTCCCCATTTCCCATTCGCACGGCCGTAATGAGGCAATGAGACGGGCAGCCGGAAAAGCAACGGCGGGAAAAGCAGCAACAGCGGCGGAGCCATGACATCTGGATCCGTATCTAGATCTGGAGTTTTCCGGAGTCTGGAGCTTTGGCCCCTGAACGAGTAAAGGAGACAGAGAGAGAGAGAGAGCGAGAGGGAGCAATGCTGCGCGATATATTTCTGTATTTAGTTCTAATCGTTTTATTTTGCTTCATTTTCATGGCGCAGTTAATCGTCAACGTTTACGCCTTCCAGCGCCAGCCGTCGCCCCAAAAAGCGGAGCGCAATGAAATTATATTTGTATAGAAAAGGAGACACACTGAAAACAATTAATGCGTCTATAATAAATGGATTTATAGTGAAAAATTATCCAGAGAATACAAAAATAAGCAGAGAATAATGCAACATACATAAATTCTATAAAGGCAAAGGATTTACCCAACAATTTAACTTCAAAACTGATTACTTCAACTCATTTCATGTCGAAATAGGCCATAAATATCAAGAATATTTCCACTTTTAACTTAAAGAAAGAGCCATAACCAAAAGATGCTAAGAAATCAAATACTTGCATCTACAAATCAAGTATTAACTCTAAACCATTTCATCATTAAAAATATAAGAGCAACATTAACAAACTAAAATATTCAAAAATAGCTCTACTATATGAGGCATAAAATAGCATAACTTTTGTTCAGTGTAACCCACTCAAGAGCAGAAAAAAAAAGATATGAGCTGGTAGTCAAAATGAAGACGCTACAAAGGCAAAGGCGGCTAGAAGTCAAGCCGCGGCGGTTTCTATTTAATAAGAAGAGGAACTCGGCCGGGTTCTACTCTCAGTTGAGTGGGAAAAGTGGGAAAAAGCGAGGGAAATGACGGGGCGAAAAATGCGGGGGAAAACACTGCGGAAAATGGGGCAGAAGCGGAGATCAAAGAGGGGGTAGATCACCGCTGGAGGAAGATAAACCCTCGAAGAACTGTTAAACTAGGTTGCGCGCTAATTAGTAACGGTAGTCTTGGGAGTGCACAACACACACCCACTCGCACACAACACAGACAGCACACCACACACACACATCACTTCACACCAAATACCCGGGAACACACACAAACACTGAGGGAAATGGTCTAAAGAAAATGAGAAATTAGTTTGGTAATTTTTCATATCAAAATGGCTTCCACAAATATTAAGTTTTGCAAATTAAACAAACTTAATTTTCCACGTTTTAAAGTTTTAAATATTTCATATTTTAGTTTTCATTGAAAATTTAATTTCCATAAATTCTTTAAGTAACCATGAATCTCCCAAGAAAATATATCAAAACTAAAAAACATATTTGGGTATTCACTAGCCCTGATAACTAATTAAACCACTAAATAATGTGATACAAATTTAATCATCATTTAAGCATTTATCAAGGCTAGTTCTTCTCCTAATTATTGGGTTTTCCTCAAGCCTGTTTTCATGGCATATTTATTTAAAAATCTATAACTCTGTCTGATATATATTTCTTTATCTGTACACACTTTGGCTGAGAAAGTTTTTCAAGTAACAATAAACCACCGGCGACACGTCGCCGAGGGAAAGGCAAAGGAAAAACCACTGAAAAATCCCCTGAAACAGCAGGAGCTAAGGAATTCAGTGGAGTTGCCAGCGCCAAAAGGATTCTCCGGAAAATGAGTGAATTAATTTCATAATTTTTCGCATCGGCCGCCACCGCCACCGCCCTTTTGTTTGTCTTTCATTAATTTTTGTCTGCATTTCTCTGGCAGATTAAAAATTGTTTTTTTTTTGTCTTACAGTATTTTAAATGAAAAGCTCTCACTCGATTGGCAGAATATTGGACACATTGTTTAAGTAATTGATTGAATGTGACACCGAGCAATTTTCATTACGCTTTGGCATTTTTCATTGCCTACTTTATGGCGCTGGAAAACGGGGCTTTAATTCGCAAAAATTGGCAAAGTACTGAGGGCCTGGCAGCTGGCTTTAGTTGCAGATACTTTTTTGTATTACTTTTATTTTCTGTTGTATTTTGTTGTATTCTTTTTGTATTTTGTTGTATATTTTTCTATTGATTTCTAGCCGCACTCGAGGCCTTTTTCGGTTGCGTTTTGTTCCCTGGCTGTTTTTCTTTCTACTTGTACATTGTTTTTCTTTTTTTTTGTCGGCTTTCATATTTTTCGGTTGTTTTTCATTTTGGCACGCCGCAGCGTTTTATTGTTTTCTTTTGAGCTGTTACTGCCGCTGTTACAGGACTTCAGGACTCGAGTCCTCGAGTGGCAAACACACTTGAACACTTGACCCCGTTCGACGGCGAGCATTGAAACTTTACAATGGGCCGGGAAAATGCGAAAATGTTTATGGACAACGGGGGGGTTGGGCGGTCGGAGAAAGGGCGGAAAAACCCGGCGTGTTTAACTCTTGCCGGGGCGGTTTAACTTGATTGCTGTCAGTGTGTCCAAATGGAAATTAAAGTTTCATCAAAACGCTGAAAGCTCTAAGCGGATGTGGGCCAAGTTTGCCGAGAGTTTTCGAGGGGCTTCGCTTAAATTTAAATTGAAATTTAAACTAAGAAAACCGCACACAAACCAAAAAAAACACACACACACTGAAACACTGAAGAAGAATCAAAATGTATTAATCGACAAAAAATTATAAAGTTTTACATACACAGAATCTACAATAGAGGAACATTTTACGAGTACGGTTATATACTCTACTATACTTAGATATATGATATATACATTCGAACAATAATAGAGTTAGTTAACGATTGATAAGTGCTAAGCAGCCCCCAAAATTGTATCGAACTTGTAGCTAGATCTGAACAATGAAATCGAAGAAATATCGAAGCGAAAAATCGAAAGAAATTAAATAAACCGAATAAATGTTCTTTGGAAAAAAGGTAACACTTCTGAGTTTTATTTGGGGGAAGGGAATGGTTAAAACAATAAGTATTTCATTTAATTATAAATGGGACTGCATAGCTTTATTAATAAAAAAAGAACAACATTTTCAATAAAAAAAGGAGAAAAGGAATTGTTCACGCGTGAACACGTATTTATGTATTTTATATATAAAATATATACGGCTCGAAGGACCAAAATGTAAAGAGGTCCCAATAATAAGACTTATACACTGTATAATAAATTATATTCAATATTTTACATATATTTCAGAAGTTGCAATAATAAAGGCACTCGAAACCGAGATTATTTATCATAAAAAACCTTTTCATTAGATTTGCAGGCTAAACTAAGTTATTTAAGCATTTTAAATAAAATACTCTTCAAGTTGGCATGTTCTAGCTCTCATAAATAATTTAATAAAATAATTTAGCAAAGCTTTCTACAAATTCTGATGAATTAAAGCAATTTATATTTGACACAAGACATTCGAACAAGTGAAATGAATCTTGAATAATTAAAGCGAAGACATGCAGAATGTGGCATCCCATTTAAAATGCAACCGAACCGCAGGATAATCCCAGTTTTCCTCTCAGAAAATTATGCATTCACTTTCTGGCATCCATAATTGGGGTAGCTTGCCCCCCCCTTTCTTGGTTCCTCGGCGACTTAACCCCTTGGGCCCGGCCATTCGGGCGAATTGAGTGACCAGTCCATTAACGTTCCCATTTCGTATTTTTCTGTCCCCTCGAGGAAGTGTTAAATGGCATTTGGGCAATTGGCATGAGAAGAAATGAATACATTATTTCAGCCATTTAGCTGGGAGGAGGCTGGTGGAGGTTGGGCCTGCTAAAGGGTGGAAATCGGTTGTCATGTCACTGAGTCCTCGGACAAAACTTTTGGCTCTCGGCCAGAATGCAAAAAAGAAAAGCTGCCGGGCAGCAGGCATCTCGCCGCCCTGCCTCCCTCATTTTCTTTACTTTTCCCCAGCATGCAACAAGCTTGAAAACCCCCCGACATTTTCTTCTGGGGGCTGCTGCATTTTCTCTGTGCCACTGGGGCTTGTTTTTATTGCATGCCAAGATGTCTGAGCTTTCAGAAGAACAACGGACATGATGAGCAACAAAAACAGAAGCTGCGGCCCCCGGAGGAGCTGGTGGGGCTGGGAAAATGCCTCCGAAATGGATTTTTGTTATTGTTATTGCTGCTGTAGCTGGTCGGTCTCGTTTGCTGAATTTTATTGCATTACAATGAACAGCGCCTTGACCAAATTTGGTCAACAAATGAAACGAGATAAATGCGAAATTAAACAGAACAACGTACAGAGAAGAAAATAAATAGAACATACAAAATATTGTTACGAAATTGGATTTTAAATAAAAAACAAATCACTTAATTGGTAATTAAATATGGCTCTTGGAGGAATAAAGAAATTACACAACAGATATTTGTTTATTATTATTTCAAACCCAAATCTCAGTTAATTCCCAAACAAAAAACACTAAACTGAACATTAAATTAAATATTTAAGAACACAAAATATATTTAATCAGTTCTTACTCATAATTGAAAAGAATATACATAACCAACATTGTTATTTGTTCTTTGAACATTTTTAAAACAACTTGCTTGTATATTTTTCTGTAAATACATCACCAAACACGTACAACTCTCATTTATTCTCTGTGCATGCAAATAGGAATTTAATTTTAAAGCTGTAAATCAGGAATAAAACTGTATTGAGCATATAGACCGATCTGCCATCGGAAATCGCTTAAAGCAGCCCCGACAGTCAATTTTTCACTTGGCATTGGCCGACAGCTGTCGAAGGTTTTGTGGAACCATTCACAAGTGACGTTATGGGTGAAAAAAAGCGGACAACAACTTATGGTATTTATTTAATATTTATTTTATATTTATTTTGTGTCACTTTGATCTGTGCTGTGCGACAAGTTCTTTGCCAAAGTCAAGTCAGCTGAGGAAAATGTGGAAAGTTCGTTGAGAGGGGAAAGAGAGAAAGCGGAGGAAAGCGAGTCCTTGTTCCAACCAATTGACAAACGAAAATCAAAACTAATTAGACGCAAATTAATGAGCCATGCCACAACACGGCATCAGTGAGAAAATCAGCAGCCGCCGCCGCCTCAGCAGGCAGCGTGAGGAAAAACAAATGTGATGAAAATGCGATGTGAAAATGTGAGAAGCTGACAAACAATTTGGCAGCGGGGACAGCCTCCTTCCCTTCCTCCCTGACCTTTTGATTTTGTGAAGGAAAACTGGTCGGCTATCAAAATAAAGCAGCAAACAAAAGAGACAAAATTCATTGTGATTCCCTTAAATTCGCAGCCAAAGAGACACTTCTCCAGAGAAGAATTCCCAGATAGAGAGAGAGCGAATAAAGGCACCAATACAAAGGCAATTCTAATATCTAGAAAACACACACACACTCACACAGTTTCATCGAAATACGAATGGACCACACGGCGTATGCGCAATTCGCTTTGGCAGCGAGCCAACGCTCTATACTTGGAGATCAACGGAAAAAGTTGCTGATTTTTTGCCAGAAATTATTTATAACTGCTTGTTCATGCACAACCGCACACACACCCGCATGGTGTAGATATAGGTACAAGTATCTGTGTGTTATTTTCGAACAGCTCGCTCTTTTTCCCATTTCTCAGCTGTGTTAACTTGGCCAACACCAGAAAGAGTGCGTGCCTAGCTCGAAATATTCTAAATATTTCGTTTTTAATCGCTTCAAGAAGTTTACTTGGAGTATAATGGAGATAGGAAATGATAGAATCAGGGAATTACTTACAACTTACTCGGGAAATTCTACAAAAATCAAGAGTGGAATTTGCAGATTGCTTACCTGCAAAGAGAAGAGCAGAGGAAAAGAGAATTAGTTGATTATTTATGATTTTATAATATATATGCTTGGATATATGTATGCCATGTACAAGCAAGAAAATAAATAAATAATTCAAATGCTAAGTAGCTATTAATCTATGCTTAAAAATAGTTTAAATTGTGGCAAGCATAGTTCTGCCAAATTAGAAATACCAGAGATAATTGAATTATGAAAAATAATTGTAATAAAATCATTAAAAATTAAAAGAAGGAGAATTCTTTGAAAATCGAACTTTTTAAGTATTTAAATATGTAAATAGAGTGTTGTGTCTATATAAATAAATCTATCTAAGGGTTTACCTAAAGGTTCTTAATAAAATATCACATTTGTATTAAAAAATGTTCCTTAAAGTTAGTAAGATATAATTAAATAAAAGGATATTAATTAGAATTTCCAAACAAATTAAATAAACAAAGGAATCGTAATTTACTCATGCAGGATTTATTCGCAGCAAATAATTCTTCCAAATTAAATTATATATATGCTTTAATGTCACTGCATACTGCGCCTCTTTCAACTGTTTATTCGCATTAAACCAATTTATATTCTGCATATAGAATGGAATGGACATATACGCAGAAGAGAAAAACAATAACAGAGCTGACCATGTGAACAAATGCCAAAAAGCGCAATATTTACGAATGGAGTGACACATTATCGAAATGTTCAACAGAACATTAGATATAAGGATTCAATTTAATAAAGAGAAAATGCAAATCTATTCAATTTTCAATTCTGCCTTGAGAACGTTTTATTATCTGATTTTTTATTTTTATTTCGCTGCCCCATGGCCCCATTGGAAGCACCCTTCTTCGTCGGGGAAAAGGCCAACGCAGCTCAAAGTCAATTAGCCTCTTGACTGAACCCTAATGATCCCGGCCCCTTTGTTGCCTCTTCTGACCAAGTTAATTGCGCAAAATGAGTGAAAAGCAGCTGCCGCCATGCGCCGAGCCACTTGAAGAACATATAATTTATTTTATTACATATATAAACATTTATATATTAGAGTCGGCAAATAAAACAAAATTGCCCCGGAGGCTCCACATTATGGTTCTGGTTTGGATTTTCATTCTGGTTTCTCTCGGTACTCCTAGCAGGGAACGTACGTACCCCTGTTTCACATGGAAAACAATCGTAAAATGCTTAATTAACGCTCACCTACATACATATGAGGACGAGCAGGTGGAAAAGGGGGACAGTCCTGCGTTCAGGACTCTCTCTCTGTATTTTTTTCCCCGGGAAAAGTCGCATCACTTTTAATTAAAAGATAAAAATTCCCTGTCCAACAGTTTACGAGGTGACTGGAAGGAGGTGAGTTCTCTCCATGGTTTGGGGGGACGACGTCGCGTCAAAACGCATAAAACGAAGAACAAGAAACTGTTAAAGAAATTAACACACACAGCCAGGGAGACAACGGGAAATTCAAGCTGAAGTGGAAAACTGAGCCGCAAAAGGAAAGTGTGGGGGAGGCACAGACGTAGGAGTAGCAGCTGGGAAACTGTTGGTCGGCAAAAACAAGAAGGAAGTGCGGAAAATGCGAACTTAAAACGCCTTGTGCTAAATCAATTAAAATTTAATTCAATGAAATATGCAAATGATTGGAAAATGCAACCGGCTGTTTATGAAATTCAAAAGTATCAACTGGGGAATATATTGTTTAAAGGGCTAGACACAACTTAAGGAAAATGAAAGTACTTGAATACTTGATTTAATGGGGAAATAAAATACTTCAAAATGTAACATTACATTTTATTTTAAGGTTTTATTATACATTAAATGCAGTTAACGGAAGAACTTCTGGAAGAAAGCTGGAATTTCATTCTAAAACTTACAAAAATAAACAATGCATACAAACTGATTAATCTTTTAATTGTATATATTTAAATATAAATAAAAAAGGCATTGAAATTGATTTTCTGTTCAAAAAAAATAAAGAAGTGAAGCATTTTTATTCATGTTTAAATTTAAAGAGTAATTTTAAGCATGAATAAAAATTAAAAAGCAAACTGACAATTTAATTTGAAATAAATGACACTAATACCCTGCAATGCAGTTTAATTTCTTGTAAAACAAATTAACCAACACCTAAGCGATCCATAAAAAAAATCTAAAAAGGAACTTCATTCTGAAAAATCCCATTTAAAGTCCCTGATGGCTTCCCATATCGGATATTTGTATCCTGCAACCTTCTCATCCCGGATTTCATTGCTGCCACTTCTTTTGCAACTTCCTATTTACTGCATTTTTTTTTAATGGCTTAAACTCCTGAATCGATCCGCAGACTGCATTGACTGCCCTGCACTACCATTTTCCTGATAAACTTCGCTCGAAGGAAAACGAGGAATAGGGTGTAAAGCGGAGCGGGAAAAAAATGGAAAAGTCAGAGAGCGACAGAGCGGAAGTGTGTGTGTGTGTGGATTGCTGCTGCCGTTGTTATTGTTGTGCCTTGATTGCTGCCTGCCATGAAAACCTGCGGATAAAAAGTCAACTATTCGGGATGTGCACCGGAAAAAAACATTAAAATTGTTTGGATAAATTATTTAATATAAAAACAAATTTAAGGGTGCAATTAAAATGATAAAAAACTTGGGAATTCTATATGTTTGACAAAAAGAAAGGCTTTATATTTCTTTATAGAAGTTTACAGATTAAATCATTTTTAATCATTTCTGTAGAAGTATATTCAGGAATATAAAATATTATGTTTGTTGTATGAAATCTTTTATATTTAATTAAAATTTCAATAATTATATTAGATTATTAGCTGGGAAAACCTTCACTGAATAAGGTAATTTTCTCAGAGTGTGCTTATAAATGTTGGCAGGTAGGAATGCTCATATATAGGATAGCTCTGTGCCAGCTGGAGTCAGTCGGAGAATGTTATTTTTGCTTTCATCCTTTGCTTTTTATTTTTCCTTTGCTTTTCCTTTTCCTTTCTCCATTTTTTTGCTGCTGATTTGAGAAAGGCAGTGCCAAAATGCCGTTGGGCAAAGGCAAAACAAGCAGGCCGGGCGCAAACAATGAAAGGTGAAAGAGGGGGTGTGACCCTCCTTCTCTTCCCCTTCCCCTTATCACATCCCCTGCGAAAGGACCTCCTCAAGAACCCCCCTCTGAGCGGTAGGTGTGATAGCAAGCACACACAAGAGTGTTGGTACATTAAGTGAAATGAAATCCTGTTAAGCGAAACAATGAAGCTATTAAAAAAAATATGTAAGCCACCACCACCTCCTCCTGCAAAGGAGTGTGTGTTTCCTGGGGGAGGGTTTGGGTATGGTTTGGGCATGTTGGATTTTCCCTCTTCAATTTTCTGCATTTTATCCCTCCGCAAAGGTAAGGGTAAACCTCATAATATCGTTTAATAAATACTTTACAGCTTGATTGATTGCTCCTTCAGCATTTTGAATTCCGCAGCAGGAGCGACAGGTGTGCCGGGATCTCTTACATCTAAGTAGCTGTTGCATTCCCGGGAATTACCACAGCTTCTCGCTCCCGAATTCTGAGTAATTTATGCGTCCAGACTGGGGCCCCGAAGGAAAGCAAGCGAAACCACCAGATTGGGTCCCATGTGGCTGACTACAATCAAAGTGGCAATTGTGGGCTGGCCCCGTTCTCCAGGACGCCCCAGATTATCCCTCCAGTTGGCCATATTCCTTCCTCCCATTATCCTCCTCGAATTCAGCGACCTGGAAATGCTTTCTCTTTCACCCCGTTTCAAGTTTGGAACCCTTTTAGTGGTCCAACAGTTCCTGGTCCCCGGGAACTTCCTCCTGCTGGCATACATTAGGCGAGAAGTTGGCAGGACTCAGTGCCTCCGAATGGTGATTAATGTGTCTTGGTTTTTGTTTATATTTAGAGGCTCAGCCAAGCGAAAAAGCGCCACTAAATGTTTCAGTTAATTAGCTATCGATGAATAAACTAAAGGAACTTTTTCTTGCATGTTTGTTTTAGATCCAGATTAGATACTGGGATTGTTTCTAGAGTTAATATTGGTTTTAAATAGAACATAGTAGGAACACCAATGATACATTTTAACATAACATATAATATAACGGAAGTGTGAACAATATATTATAAGCAAACATTTTACATCGATACTATCGATTCGAGTTGAGGAGAGTTATCGATAGGAGAAGAGTAGAGATCTGCGATCACTACTTTCTGCTTGGCGTTCTTGGGAAATAGACTTTAAATTTTGTGTGCGGAAATAAAAAGACATTACAACAAATATAAAGGTTATTGTAAGTATTATTAATAGTATCATGACACAGGGCACAAGTTTTCATTAATTAGAGGCTTCATTAGAA
>JAEIIF010006410.1:0-26573 GCA_018874455.1 Drosophila trapezifrons
TTATATGGCATACAAATAGCTATGCCAATAAAAATAGCTATTTAACTCTAAAAAAGGCTACATTTCGCCACAAAATTACAAATGGACTGCACTAGATTTTTCTGTTGTGCTTTGCACATACTGTATGTGTGAGCAGAACGTCGACAGAAAAATTTCCTTTAAAAAAAGCCACATTTGACGGGCAAAAAGCGAACCTGGCAGCACTGGTCGGAACTTACCGAGACATTCGAGGAGAGGCGGCTCATGAAGTCCATGGCATTGGGTGTCGCTGATGCTCCTCCTCCACCCAGCTTTCGCCCTGCTGCGTTGGCATAGTCATCGGGTGTCCACGTCTTGATGGAATTGGCCATCTCCACTTTCCTAAAAAAGAAACAATAAGCAAAGTAGAAAATATATCGTCTTCTTTTCCCCTAAAATACACACATTGCCGACTCGTTGGCTGCTTTAACTTGCGAATTAAAGCCCGGCTCTCGCTTGATCTTTGGAATGGCGGCAAGTGGCTCATCCTCGGTTTTGCAAACCGTCTCCAAAGGCGTCTCCGACTCCCGTTCATCCGGCTGCTTCATCTGGATTTAAAGACTGGAAATATTAACAAATCGAATCTCCGAAGAACACCAACTCACTGTAGCTTCGGCATTCTTGAAGAACTGTCGCAGCTCCCGGACAATGGGACCAAAGGGCGAACACTGCGGCCGATCGCCCAGGTGGCCGCGTATCCACTTGGACAGCTGCTGCACCTGGGAGGCGTCCTTGAAGCGCGAATCGCAGAGCAGAATGGCGCCATAGTCGTTCCGATGACGGATCACACGACCAATGGCCTGGTTCACGGCCCGCGTGGCATCCAGATTATACCATTCCTGGCCGCTCAAGAGCTGGTTCTCCCGCGTTCGATTCGCCTCCAGGTAGCGTCGCTTCAGTATCACCTTGGGATCCTTTAGCGGCGGATAGGGCAACCCGGTGATGATCACCGCCCGTCCATTGCGATCGGCAAAGTCCAGACCCTCAGACACCTTGCCACGGCAAACGGCCATGAAGACAGCGCCTTTGGAGTCGCGTATCGCCTGGTAGAACTCCTCCATGGTGGTGGTGAATTGGTCCTTGCCCCGCGGCTCCAGAAATATTGGTTTCTTGGCCACAATGTCCGCCCACAGACCGCTCGCCTGCCACGAGTCCACACACTTGTTTAGCATCGGATACGAGGGGAAGAACACTAGCAGGCCGTCCGGGACGATGCGTGAGACATTCAAGATCGTCTGGCCCAGAGAGCTGATGTACTTGGGATTGTCCCTAGAGAAGGCAAAGGGAATAATGTAAAAAGGATCGCTTAGAGAGAAATAGAAGCTCACCGATTGGTGTAGTTGGATATCAACTGCTGGCGATCGGGACCGGTGCCAATGATCTTCACATACACCTGCGACTGATCGACAATATGCGGATTCTCCAGATGCTGGGCCACCGGTATAGCCAGCTCGGCGATCAGCGGCTTGAGCGGCGCCAAGGTGCCGCTGGTAAGGATCACGCTGCGTACTTGGGTATTGAGCAGCTGCTCCATGCCGAAGCCCGGATTGAAGCACCAGAAATTTACAATCTTGGCCTGCTTAGTGCTGCTGGCCGCCGCCGATGCCAGTGTGCCCTTGCTGAGCCAACCCTGCTGCTTGTTGGGTCCTGCTTTTCCATGCTGTCCCTGCTGCTGTTGCTTGGTCTCCTCCAGCTGAACATGGACCTTGAAGCTGGCGTACACCTTGCTCATCACATCCTCCTTGTTGGCAAAGACAATCGTCAGCAGATCGCTGAGCAGGGTGAAGGTGCCGCCCTTCCTTATGCTCATCTGCTGCGAGGCCACCATCATATACTGTACGAGTTTGTCCAGCAGCGCCACTATGGTGGCCACATTGCCATAACTGAACTGCAAGAGAGAGAAATATTAATACAAAATGGAAGACGAAAGATTTTCCACTCACATTCGCCTTGCCCAGCAGCTCGTACATCATGTTGGCGGGATAGGTGGTGCCCTCGGTCACGTTGTCCACTAATACAGCATCGATGGCCTTCTCCAGCTCCAGCAGCATCTCCTTGAGCAGCGTTAGATCGTCCAGCGTAAAGTCCTTGGGCTCATCGCCGCCCATATCCTGTGACTCGCCACTGGTAAAGATCTTCATGATGTGGGTGATGTCCTCAATGGCCATGGCCACGTCCGAGGAGCGGATCTGCACCGAAGCCGACTCCTCGCAGATCTTCTCGATGTTATGGGCCTCGTCCAGGATGACAATCGTGTTGCCCAGCTCGATCTTGTTGGCCTTTCGGGCCTTAGGATCCAGCAGATAGTTGTACGGCATGAATGTGATGTCCGCCTGGGCCACCAGCTCCTTGGAGGCAAAGTACGGGCACATCTTGAGCCGCTGCCCAACCTTCACCAGGTCCTCGATATCCATAATGCTGGGGCCGCGAAAGTCCGGATGATCCTTCTTCGACTCCACCCGCAGCTGGAACGAACAGGTCTTGGAGTGGACGCGCAGCTTACACATGTTCGTCTTGTTGGAGTTGCCCTGTTCGCGCATCACCTCCGGATGGATGCACAACTGGTCACGGGAGCCCAGCACCACGGATCGCATGTTGGAATACGCCGTCCGCTTCAGCTCCCGCATCGCCTGCGTCAGCTGGGAGTGAGTCCGCGACGCATAGATCACCTTGGGCACGCCCCAATTGTTGATCTTTCCCACGGTCATCGCCAGATCCGAGAGCTCCACCCCACCAGCCGCTCCCGCGGCGCCCTTGTCCAGCTTGAGCATCTGCTGCTGGTGCTCCGACTGTCGGGTGCGAATCCAGGCCAGAGAGGAGCAGAGCAGACTCAGAGTTTTGCCGGTTCCCGTCGGCGACTCTAGCACACCGTTCGTCCCATCGCGCAGGCACTGGATCACCTTCTCCATGTACGCCCGCTGCACCGGGTACGGCTCAAAGGGAAAGTGCACCGGGATGCCGGCGATTAGGCTCTCCGGCATTTTGTGTTCGTGCTTTATTTACGTTTTCCTCCTAGTCGTCGCCTTTTTGTTTGCGCGCCAAAGCGGAGACTGGACATGTGTATATCGTTAGCGCCGATAAACAGCTGTTTCGACTATGTTGTCACGGGCTCAGCGGGAAAAAAGCTGCTTCTGGCGGGAAGGGACGGAATTATCTAATACTGACACAGAAAAACTGCTTAAATATTTATAACGCATTGGAAATCACTAGTTTTGCATTTGTCTTATTGTCTATAAAACGTGTAACTAGTCATCTTAACTTTTCTGTTGAATTTTATATCAGCTTAAAGTTTTATACAATTTTATTCTAAACTAGAGTTTACATCTGAAGAAGTTTTAATTTACGAAAAACCCAACCTAGTTTATATGCCTTAGTTTGAGTTTACATCACTGGCTACAAATATCATCGAAAATGTCTAGATATGAGGCTTATAACGTTTTTCAGTTGGCATATTTAAAATGGCTATAAAAAACATAAGGCGACAGCACTAGCGGAATGGTAAAATCGATGCAGGGGCTTGAGCCACGGCTAAAAAGTTAGCAGAGACAGTAACCGTTTTCGCTATTTTCCATTAAACTGACGTTTTACAAGCATGGCTTAGCTGTTTAAAAGTGTTTTATTGACAAATCAAACGGAATGTAAGTCGCTAGTTGCAATACAGAAGGCCAATTGGCCAAGGACTGTCCTGGATTCTTGGCGCAGCTCAGAACCAAGGATTGCGTCCGGGACAAGCAAACCACCTGGGATCTCAAATTTACCGATTTATGTCGATATCCAGAAATCGACATATCGGCGTCCCTAGAAAACCGACGAGATCGAGCCGCTGCCAGCACTAATTCAAACTGTTTTTTTTAGTTGAAGCGAACGGTTGGCTCGGGACCCGGAGCAGCTAACCGAGAAGAAGAAGAAGAAGAAGCAGGCACGGCCGGAACGCAGGCGTGTGTGTGTGTAAGCAGCCCCCACCACTACATAGGCGAGCGAACGATTGTGGAGACGACGACGACGACGACAACACGACGGCCGTCCCATTGTTGTTATTGCGGTGGCGGGCGGTCAGACGTTCAGTCGTTCGGTTGGTCGCGACCGTTAGTCGCGTCGGTCGGTCGGTTGGTCGGTCGTCAGTCGTTCTCGCTCGTGCACCTTAGGCAGAGCCACATACACGTAGTAGTACTCTTCGCGCCGCCCCGTCCGTTTGTCGTTCGTCGTTCTCTCTTGCTCTCGCGCTCTCCCTCTTCCCGCTCCCCAACCCCCTCCTGCCCGTGTGTCTGTGTGTTCGCTCGCTCGCGGTGGTGATAAATTTTTTTTGTTGGCACAAAGTAAAAATATAACAGAATAAAAAATCGTGGCGCGGATAGAAGCTAATCGAAAATTATTGCAAGTATTGGGGATTTGAGAGGAGTAGGAGGAGCGAGAGCCGCTGCCGCTGTGGTGTGTGCATTTTTCGGTTCTCGTTTATATTTATATTTTTTTTTGTTTTGCGTTCGTTAGTTGTTTGTGATTTTTTATCGCGGAGGCATTTGTTGTTTGGTTAATTGGCAGCGTGTGAGTGCTTTCCGAAACTCTCACTCGACGAAGTACTTGTGCCAGTTGAGAGATGCTGTTAGGCCGCCAGCTCGCGTGCGTGTGTGTGCGCCAGTGCCCAGTAGTTGAGTGCGGAGTGTTCCAAAAAATTAAGAGAGAGAGTGTGTGTGTGTTGTTTTGGCCTCAAGATGGGCTTATCCGGCGAATTGCCACAAATCCTATACATATAATATGCATATATATGCATGCGATCCGCAAACTCAACGCAATTCAAAATTCGAAAGCTTTGGCGGCTACGCTTGCGGTTAATCGATTCGCCGGCGGCAGCAACTCTTCCGATAGGCGATAGGCTGCGGCGATAACACGGTTGCCCACTAATCCCAGCATTATTATCACATGCAAATTAAGGTCAGCCAAACTGCGAGTGTGCGTTTGTCAAATGAAAAAATGACCAGGCAAACTGGATTGCCTGCCTCTGCCCCTGCCTACCCCCTTTGCGAGTGCAATAACTCAAAAAGTAGTGTGTTTATCGCCTCCCATTTTCGGCCAGCACTGGCAACCCTGGTGCGCTATGGTCGCGGCTGCATAAGTGAATTCCGACGAAGAGCCGTGTCATTATAACCTACCGTCGCGCCGCCGCCCCCTACCTCCGACGCGATTAATTGGCCACAAAAACTCGATTACCCAAAGCGGCGGTCGCCCTAAATCATTTGTTTTGAGTGTATGTGTGTGTGAGTGGATTGGCAGCGTCGAACACAATAGGGCAACCGCCCCGCCACCCCGTCGCCCTACCATCGTCGTGTGCGGGTGGCTCCCACACTGGCGCTCAGAGTTGCCAGACCGGCGGCGACAGCAATTGCTCAACTTAAACAGTGTCTGCATTATCATATCGAATTACACAGACACTTAGGTTGTGTGTGCGCGAATGGATCCTCGGGGGGATGATGGTCATTGAAGCCAGCTCCACCTGTGCGTCGGACGGTGTGCTCCCGTTGGCCATCTGGCAACCCTGGGGCCGCGTGTGTGCTCTAGTGTGCGTGCGTGTGTTTGCGCTCTTATTCAAATAGAAATTGAATGTTTTGCACTCGAATTCCGACAATTACCGCCGCAACGTTGGCAGTGATAACGCGATATAACTGGACGGTTTTGTGCTCTGAGTCGCGCGGCATAAAATGGGGTAAATCGTAGGTGTTGCACCAGAGATTGTCATTTTGGCGATCGTTTCCCGGCTTTGGTTTATATTCCTCGCTCTCTTTCCCCCTCGCCTCGTTCCTCTCGCTCGGCCGTCAGAGATGCGTAGGTCGTGCACTCACGATCGTGAGCGGGTCGGCGGTATTGTGTAATCGATTTTACCTTTCGGCTACCTTCTATTTTGTACCGCCTGGACAACCACAGCAAGAGGTGAACAACTGATCGCAAGTACCTTCGCTGGATGTATGCTGTTGTATTCAAGATTGCAAAATTTTCAAGAACCGTAAACATAGGAAGAGAAGACTTTTATCAAAAGCACAAAAATACACAGCTGCTGAGCGAGGAAGTGATAGTAAGTTGCAAAATTATCATTTTGTTGCTCAGATCAGTATTAATATTTTGCCACAAACGTGAAAATATGGGGAAGGTCACTTTTCACGGTTTTGGTTACATATTTGCATAATAAGAGATTAAACCCCACATATTAAGATAATTTGTTTACAAAATTGTTCATTTGGGATGAAATAACTATAATTACATAAATACTATAGGGCAAGATTGTTTTTCTTAACAACTTCAATTCGATCGGTCAAATAGCTAAATTCGAAATCTAAAATCGAATTTATAACCTGTTAAATGATCACAAAAATGTACCTAAAAAAATACAAGTAATATATTTTGTTTACGATGGAAACCCTTTCTGGTGATATTTGTTCACTCTTCAAAAGGTCGCTCACGCGCATTGCCTACCTGGCTCACGACTCACGCGATCATCTCTAGGCCGACGCCAACAGAGCGTAGTAGTAGCTGGCGTCGAGTGAATGACTCCGTAGTGGGGCATCAAGGCAGAGCAGAGGAAGAGGAATAGATAGAGATAGAGCAGCAGAAGCAGACGAAGCAGAAGGTGGAGGAGAGAAAGAAGGGGAGGAGACGAGAGGAGCACTGAGTGGAGTGAATTGGAGTGGATTTGAATTTGTGTCAAAGCATTTTGTGTCCCCCATAAATATGCAAAAACATCTCGAGGACCAAACAACAACTGACCCCCTGGGATTTTAATTCCATTTCGTTGTTTAATTAGCACATGATGTATTTTGTTCAGTGTTCACAGCGAGTATATACGAGACTGTGTGAATGCCAGTGATTACGCAGTTTTCCGCGTTGGTGTTGGTTGGGAATATAAACCGTATCTCGATATCTTTTCGCTTAATCAATTGATTGGCTCACACTGCGTATGCGCAACGTTTTATGTGCGTTGAAGTTGTATTTTTTATTGAAAGACTGCAACCAGTTGCATGCCCGTTTCATTACCATTGCGTTCCGTTTGCTCTTTTCCCACTCGTTTCAGTGCAGTTCATCGTTGTTGTTTATCATCCAGTCCAAATGTCAGCTGTTTCACGCAACATGTACCATAAAAGCGGAACAGCGAAGCGCAGAAAAAGAGCCAGCCGATCAAGCCCAGGATACAAGCAACAACAGCAGGCGAAGCAGCAGCAAGAGCAAGAAAGAGAGCGCTGCTAGCAACGTAAACAAAAAACAAAAAGAAGAAATAAACACACACATACATATACGCAACAACAACAAGTACCATAAAAGAAGCAACAAAAAGAGAGTAGAAAGGAGAGAGCATAGCTACGAAGAGAGCGGCAAAGAGAAAGTGCAGCCGAGCTCAGTAAAGAAAGAGAGAGAGAGAGGAAGAAAGATAACACCAACCATAAGGTAAGCGGTAAGCTGAAGAAGTGTATTCCGACTCCGTCGTTTCTAAAACTATAATCCCAAAACGGTTTCGGAACTTTGTGAAATTCCTCTAAATTATAGAATTAATTAAGTTGGTAATATTAGTAAGGGAACGTTATAGATCATGTTTTTAACATTTGGATTTATAGTAGTTCAAGTTCCATCACATTCCCATATTGAATTGTAGTATCATTGTTAGTTCTTAAATTAGAAATCTTATTTAAAATGTAATTAATTTGTATTTATTTAATATTTTTATGGTTTGTTTGGCTGATTTTGAATGTCACGCATTTTTGATTCATTTTCCTCTTTTATGCATCACTCGCTGTGATTTCGTAATGATTCTTCGTCTTGGAATTAAATATGATGTCATAACTATTATTTGAATTTGTAGAAACAATTTGGATTTGGTATAATTATGGAAACAAAGACATTTGTTTACTCAGCGATCAGTAAATCCCATTTGAGAGCTACATTTTGTGTATTTACTATTATAAATTGGAATTACAGCATTATATGGTCTATAAGATTGCGAAATTACCAGATATCAGTGTTTGCTTTACAAGCATTGATCAGGTAATGCTAGAAATTGTAATCAGAAAATGTTTAAAATTGTGAGTAACATTTTTACTGGTAGATTTCTTCGCATTTCCTTCTTTTAAATACGAATTACGGAGATATGGTCAGAAATATGACTAAAGCCTGCTTTCTTCAAAAGCATTGAAAACATAATAAGCTAAAAACTTTTCGAATTTCGCAAGATAGTATTAAATACTGAATACCAACTACTTTACTAGTATTTCTGGTATTTCTTATAGTAGAAAAATGACTAAAGCCTGCTTTCTTCAAAAGCATTGATCACATAATTAGCTTAAAAAACTTTTCGAATTTCGCAAGATAGTATTAAATACTGAATACCAACTACTTAAGTAGTATTTGTAGTATTTTGATGTAGTATTTCCAGTATTTTTCATAGTGATCCCCCCTCTTAAACAAGTTACGACTTGATTTGCTCAAAAATCAAAGATAAATTGATGTAAAATGTGTAATATTAGTACAATAAATTAATTAGTTGCTTATTTAACTTAATTTAAATGAACTTCAACCTTATTATTTGCATTAAATACTAATAATGAACTCCTCTTCTTTTCAAGCCTGAAACAAGATAATAAGGCTTAGGATTAGGTAACTGAGCTGCTGAAGAGAGAGAGAGAGGCAGAGGATCAATCAGATAATCAAACCCGCCATGACAATCATACTCTTCCTGGTGGACACTTCGTCGTCCATGTGCCAGAAGGCGTATGTGAATGGGGTGCAGAAGACGTATCTGGACATTGCCAAGGGCGCTGTGGAGACGTTCCTCAAGTATCGGCAGCGGACGCAGGACTGCCTCGGCGATCGGTACATGCTGCTCACGTTCGAGGAGCCGCCGGCCAATGTGAAGGCCGGCTGGAAGGAGAATCATGCCACGTTCATGAACGAACTGAAGAACCTGCAGAGCCACGGCCTCACCTCCATGGGCGAATCGCTGCGCAACGCCTTCGATTTGCTCAACCTAAATCGGATGCAGTCGGGCATCGATACGTACGGCCAGGGCCGGTGTCCCTTCTACCTGGAGCCCTCGGTCATCATTGTGATTACGGACGGCGGTAGGTACTCCTACCGCAACGGTGTCCATCAGGAGATCATACTGCCGCTGAGCAACCAAATACCGGGCACCAAGTTCACCAAGGAACCCTTCCGATGGGACCAGCGTCTCTTCTCCTTGGTCCTCCGGATGCCCGGCAACAAGATCGACGAACGGGTGGACGGCAAGGTGCCGCACGACGACTCGCCCATCGAACGGATGTGCGAGGTGACCGGCGGCCGATCCTATCGCGTGCGCAGTCACTATGTGCTCAACCAGTGCATCGAGAGCCTCGTGCAGAAGGTGCAGCCGGGCGTGGTGCTGCAGTTTGAGCCGCTGCTGCCCAAGGAGGCGGCGGCGACGGGTCAAGCCGGTGGTGCTGGCGCCGCTCAGGGTGGAACAGGCGGAGCGGGAGCTGGTTCGGGCTCGGTGTCGGGTACCTCTTCGTCCTCGTCCTCTTCCTCGTCGACGGCGACATCGGGCGGAGGAGGTGGAGGAGCGGCCGGAGACCCGGCCACGGACATTGTCTTCCAGCCGGTCAAGAAGATGATCTACGTGCAGAAGCACATTACGCAAAAGACCTTCCCCATCGGCTATTGGCCGTTGCCGGAACCGTATTGGCCGGACTCCAAGGCCATTACGTTGCCGCCACGCGACGCCCATCCCAAGCTGAAGATCCTGACGCCGGCGGTGGACGAGCCGCAGCTGGTGCGTAGCTTCCCCGTGGATAAATACGAGATCGAGGGCTGTCCGCTGACGCTGCAGATCCTCAACAAGCGCGAGATGAACAAGTGCTGGCAGGTGATTGTGACGAATGGCATGCACGGCTTTGAGCTTCCCTTTGGCTACCTGAAAGCGGCGCCGAACTTCACCCAGGTCCACCTGTACGTCCTCGCCTACAACTATCCGGCGCTGCTTCCACTGCTCCACGACCTCATCCACAAGTACAACATGAGTCCGCCGAACGATCTCATGTACAAGTTCAACGCCTACGTTCGCTCCATCCCGCCGTACTACTGCCCCTTCCTGCGCAAGGCCCTGGTCAACATCAATGTGCCGTACCAGCTGCTGCAGTTCCTGCTGCCGGAGAACGTGGACAACTATCTGTCGCCGACGATTGCCAATCAGCTGAAGCACATCAAGAACACGGCCAAGCAGGACCAGGAGAATCTCTGCCTGAAGGTGTACAAGCAGCTGAAGCAACCGAAGCCCCCCTATCGCCAGGTGGAGACGGCCAAGCTGTGCACGGGCGCGGCGCTGCGTAGGGATTTGGTGCGGCATCCACTCTTAAGGGACACGTTCGCCAAGCTCCATGCCGAGATAGAGCCCGTGGAGAACTACACGATTGTGGTGCCGCAGTTGACGCACCAATCCTCCGCCAAGACCTATCGCAATCCCTTCGACATACCGCGCCGGGATCTGGTCGAGGAGATTGCCCGGATGCGTGAGACGTTCCTGCGACCCGCCTCGCTGGTGGCCAAGGATTCGGGCCACTGCCTGCCCATTGCCGAGATGGGCAACTACCAGGAGTATCTGAAGAACAAGGACAATCCGCTGCGCGAAATCGAACCGACAAATGTCCGGCAGCACATGTTCGGGAATCCGTACAAGAAGGACAAGCATATGGTGATGGTGGACGAGGCAGATCTCAGTGACGTGGCGCCGATGAAGTCGCCCAATGGCAACGGGCCGGGCGGAGCGCCACCGGGCTCGGCTTCCGGTTCGGGTGGCTCGGGCTCGCCTGGGCAGTCGTCGTCGTCCCCGGGATCTGGGGTGGGCGGCCCCGGTGTTGGCCAAGGCATGTCCGGCGGCAGCAGCATGTCCGGCCTAATGATGGGCGGCGCTAGCGGTGGCGGGGGCAGCGGCGGCGGTCTCTCCAAGAAGCTGGACGGCACGGGCAGGGGTCGCAAACGGAAGGCCGGACCGCTGCCGCGCGCCTTTGAGTTCCGTCGCATGTCCACGGACTCGCGATCCTCCTGCTCCAGTCCCGCCTCCTCGACGTCGAGCAGTCGCCCCGGCTCGCCGATTTCCGGTGCTTTGCCATCGGGATTAGGTTGTGATTCCCCGACCGGGCCGGGTGGCCACGCCGACACCAGCTTTGACGAGGACAGCAACAGCAGCTGCAGCAGTAGCAGCAGCGCCAGCAGCTTCGTCAGTGCCTCCTCCTCCGCTGCGTCGGAGCAGCGGGAGTCGAACGATTCAGGCATGTCGCTGTCCACGCACTCGGATCGCTTGGGCATCGGCTTTGACTTCAACGAGGAGGAGACCAGCGACCAGGACACACCGCTCAACGGCTATGTGCACAACTTTATCAATGGCATCAACGACGAGGCGGGTGCCGTGGACACGGACGCGGCGGCGGCGGCGGCAACGACCAGTGCCAGTGCGAGTGCGAATGCGGCTTCAAGTGCGACGACGACGACGTCTGCAGTGCCCTCGTCCAGCTCTTCCCCCGTCTCTGCTGCTGCTGCTGCCGCTGTCGTCGTCGTTGCCGCAGAGCCTCCCCAAGCAGAGCCACCAATGGCAGCGGCAGCGTCCTTGATCCAGGCCAACAGCAGCAATGGGAGCGATGCCTGCCCAGCCGTCGCCACTGCCGCCGTCATTGCCAGCAGCAGCAGCAGCGGAAGTATCGGAAGCGGGAGCAGCAGCAGCATTAGCAGCATCAGCAGCCACATCCACAGCAGCATCAGCAGCCACATCCACAGCCACAGCAGCTCCAGCGCCGGTGCCAGCTCCTCGGGAGTGCTATATGTCCCGCTGAATGGATTAACCACACATGCCGCCTACAGCAGCAACCTGGGCGGACTTAGTTCGCCGCTGGACAGCCTGAGCTCGCTAAGTCCCGCGTCTAGCAGCTCGAGACCGGGCCTACTGCCCTTGGCCAATGGCTATGGACATGGACATGGATCAGCGGCCATCTCACCGCCCTCGCCGCTATCGCCAGTGGCCCCAAGCAGTTCGGTACTAGGATCAAGTTCTTCCGGAACTTCAGCGTCAAGTAGCAGCAGCTCCACGTCGACCTTGGCTTCCAATTCTACTTCTACTTCCAGCTCCAGTTCCAGCTCTGCCTTCAGTCACTTTAGCCACAATGATATCAACGATGCCTCGGAGATATCGCGAATCCTGCAGACGTGCCACAATGGCACCAGCAGCAGTAGCTCTTCCTCAGGAACGGGAGCCATCAATAGCAGCAGCAGCAGCAGCTTGAATGGTAATGGCAGCAGCACCTCCTCCTCCTCGGACAGCGGCGTGGCAGAAGATCACTACTCGCTGGGCACCGGCACCGGCGGCAATAGCTTCGATGCGCTGAAGCGAGCGGCGGGCATTGTGGGCGGAAGTCCCCATTATTACTGGGCCAGTGGCCTTAATCATCACACAACCACCAACAACAGCAGCAGCAGTTCCAATGCCGGAGGCTCCGCCAACAGCAATAGCAACAGCAACCATCGGAGCCACAACAACAGCAGTCCCATCAAGCTGCTGGACTCCCCGGGCGTTGTCAAGGCTGGCAACAGCTCCAGCTGCGGCTCCTCGCCCACGCACAGCCACAACAACGGGGAGGTAAGTCCGCCGCTGACACCGCTGACCCTCAGCGAGGAGCAACGGGAGGCGGCGCGACGCCACAACACTGATCTGCGGCTGCAAATCTTTCGGGATATCCGGCGACCTGGACGCGACTACAGCCAGCTTCTGGAGCACTTGAATCTACTGAAGGGCGATCACGATATGCAATCGGAGTTTGTGGAGATGTGCATTGGGGAGTCGTTGCGCTTCCGGCGGCATCGGATGGTCTGCACCATTCAGGATTGGTGGGAGGAGAAGCAGCAGCCGCCGCCACCGCCGTCGCCAACCCTAGTTGCCGCCGTGGCCGCTGTGGCGGAGCAGGCCGTCGCCAAGAGTTAACGATGGCTAATGTGGCACCACTGAGCCCGCGGGGTCATCCAATCCATCTGCCTGTGAATGTCGAGAGAGCTCAGAGCTCCAGCTCTCTCGTCGATTGTAAATAGTTGCCAGAGGACAGCCACACGGGACCTGGATGGGGGGATATCAGCGCCGCGCCGGGATTATAGCCACGACTATATATCGTATATATACCAAACAAGCAGTAAAACAACAAAAACCACAACCAAGATGAAACTAAAAAGCAAAAGCATTAAACAAACACACAAAAAACGAGAGCTGGAAAAGTATCGAAGTTTTCGATGTTTTAGTATGGAAACATCGATTTTACATCTATTTTACATCGATTAACATCGATGTTTTTCCAGCTCTACAAAAAACGTTTAAGATAGTAAGCGAGAGAGAGAGGATCTAGGATCAGGAATGGATCTTGGACTCTATAGCTAGGAAGCTAGGAATCTAGGAGCAGATATTTGTAATTAGATGATCTATTATTTTATATGTATATGTAACTTAAGCTAACGTAAGCAATTATAATGAGAAAGTTTACGTAAAAACCCACACAGATTTTGTAGCCGCCGTTTCATTTAGACATTTATAAATATAAATATATTTAAATATAGGGATATCTTCTTATTTTTTTTTTGTCGCATTAAAGATACTAGAAGTTATTGTAGATTTATATATCGATAGTATATATATATATCGATGGTATATATGTATATATCGATAGTATATATATATCGGTCTAAAGTGTAAATTGTATGTGTAAAGAAACAAAAGGAAAGTTTTAGGAAAAAGCCCACAACACATTTTAGCCAATTTTTGTTGGAAAACACTGTTTAAGATGAGAGGAGAACCAAGAGTAGACGCAAAAACCCCTGCATAAGTCTAAAAAATAGTATATATATTTTATATTTATTGCGTATTAATTTGTATCCTTTGGGTAGCCCCTGTATCCCCCAAATCTTCATTCGTTCTTTTAGCTCTTATGTATAATTGTATATTTTTTATTGAATTAATTATACAAAGTTTAATCACAACACCCCCCACACACACACACACAACAATGATAAGCAACAAATTAAGAAAAAGCGTACCGTTTGTTATATATATATTTAAAATAGAAAACATATAAACAAAATAAGAAAAAATCTAAAAAAAAATACATTTTGCACTATTTTTTTACGTGTATGTGTGCATGGTGTGTGCGTGTGTGTACGAGTGCGTAACGCAATACATGAATAATTGATTGATTGAGTAATTGAGAGTAAAATAAACATGGAATAAACAAAAACAAAACGTTTGCTAATACTAGCTAGGCGGCAGGCAGTTATTTTTCGACTGCTTCAGGATTAATAATCAATTATGTACACTCTAAAAAAGTGCGTATATATTTAACAAATTTCATACATACACAGAAAACAAAAAAACGAAAAAACCAAATCAAGATCAACAAACAACAGAGCAGAAAACAAAAACAAAAGGTTAACAAAAACGAAATCAAAGAAAGAAATAAAAAAGGAAGCATTGCATAAGTTTAATCGTTTCTTGGGCTTGGGATATGTAATCGAAAAAGTCTCCTCTCTCAAGGTCCTTCCCCGCAATCCATGGCGACCATATGCCCCTGTATGAATGATCCCCTTTATGGTCACAGCCATGCCCCCCTTACATGAATTTATTTTGAATCCTTTATTATTCTCCTCAGATCCATTATCAAGCACAAATCATTAACTATATACCTTAATTATGGGCTTCATGGGGGAACTATTTTCAGAACTTTTGGATATTGGGTTGTAATTTCCAAGAATTCGTTCTATAGTTATGTTTTAACCAAAAAATATATACGATTTTATCAAAATAATGACTTAATTTAATACTAAAAACGGGTTCTATTAAAAGGCAAGGCACATTTAAAAAAATTTGTGGCTGAATCCGAGTATTTGGAGAAATATGTTTGTCTCACAAAATACAGAACAATATTTACTTCGAATTTTAATTTTATAACTCCAGTAACTAATTTAATTGCTATATTGAATAATTATTATTCAAACCATTAACCGATCTTTCGAGTCCCAGAGTTAGAGGTGGAGAAAAATCTATGTTTGCGGACATCGATGTTTTTCGATGTTTCAAAAATAAACATTGAAGAAAAAAACATCGCTGTTTTTCGATGTTTTCAAAAACAAAAATAAAAAATTCTGCGCTTCCGTTACCTAGTGATGTGAAAAAAATCGAAATCAAAAATTTCAGAAACATCCCACCTCTAATTCGTCCCCTATGCTATCGATTGTTGAGCGATAGCTCCCAGTTATCGATGACAGCCGCCGCCAAGTCCGATTGTCTCCGTCAATCGAATCTGAAATCTCCCACATTTTTTACAGCTTAAATACAGAGCTTTAATTGCAAAATGGATACGCCGACGCCTCCCACGCCGAAGAGCAACGTGCCAACCGACACCGGCATTGACGACATTCAGCGCCTGCTAAACCTGGAGGCGATGTGCCGCTTCCAGGAGGACGCCCAGAATGTGCAGCGCCAAGTGCAAGAGAAGGCGCGCCAATGGCTGGAGACCAAGAACGAGTACCAGCAGGAATATGCCCGCCTGACGCGCCTGATCAAGTGCGTCGGCATGCGTGTGGCTGTGGACACCAGGTCCGGGGTGGATGAGGAGAAACATGTCCAGACCATGAAAGTATTGAAGAACCTGCGAGCGAGGATCTGCAGCGATGTGCGGGCAGCCAGCCTGGACGTAAGGGTTTTGGAACAGTGCCAGCTGCAGCTGGACACTGTCCACGAGCCGCGCACGCAGCTCAGTCGGCAGAAGCGCGAGTTTGCCGAGATCCAGGAGGCGCTGCAGGACCTGCGAACGTCGGTGGACGGCCTGGAGAACGGACTGGAGCTTAACACAATGCAGGCGATGGACCAAATGGTGGCCGAACTGCTGCCGCCGGCACGAGGACACGATAACTAAACGTACGCGCAATCAAGTCATAAATATAGAATTTATTTGGGACATAAGCTCCAGTATATCTTACATTTACATCTACTCAAAGAACATAAGGAATAAAAACGCAAGTCTGCGAATGTGAACAAGGATTCCAGGTCCATCCGACGACGACGACGGCGAGCGGCAAGCGGGCGAGCTCAAGCGGGTTAATAGCGATAGCATTCTACGAAAACAAAGAGTTAGAAGGGACATTAGTTGGGTTCTTCCCAGCAGGTTGTTAGGAGGGGCTGGGATTACCACTTGGAGCGCTTGGACCAGTCCTTGGGCGTCCAGTGCAGACACTTGGAGTCGATTCGGATCTTCCGCTTGTCCATGGCCCGTCGGTGCTGCTCGATGGTGTCGCGGTTTATGCACACAATATACTGGCCCTTGTAGTAGTTGATCAGGTTGAGGTTCTGCAGCGTCGAGATCACGTCCTCCTTCTTGATCGAGGTGCACTCGCAGATGTCGCTGGGGGGGAGAGAAGGTATGGTTTTGAGGCTCCAAAGAGTTGTACGAGTTGTCTGTCGGCTTACTTGATCGTTATCGTGGGCTTCTCGCCATCCGTGCTCGGGTTCTGGCTGATGAAGATCTCCAATATCGTTTGCGCCCAGTAGGATCGGTACGAGAGCAGACCCAGATCCGAGAGCGGCTTCTCTGGCGAGCCAGTCTTCCCCTCGAACTTGGACAGCTCGTAGCTGAACTCGATGAGCAGCTTGCCATAGCCTTTTCGCTGGTACGGCGGCATGGTGAGGATGCAGGCCACGTTATAGTCCTCGGTGCTCTCCTTCTCCTTGGAGAAGTACCCAACGATGTGGAAGCCGCGCGAATCGAACTCCGTCATAACGTAGAACAGAAACGGATCGGTGTCGTAGTAAAGGGTCTTGTGGTCGAGGAATAGCTTGGCCAGCAGACAGAGATTCTGGGCGTACACCTTGTTCTTCCGCCCGTCGATCTCGAAGAAGGAGATGGTGTGCTTGCGGTAGATCTCGTTGCCCGGCGGATGCCTCAGATTGCACTTGGAGAGGTGCCGCTCCAGGCACTTTCTGCTCTTGCGGTACTTCAGGCAGAACTCGCAGATGTAGATGCACGACATTTGGCACAGCTCCTGGGGATACGGCGAGAAGTACCACGGCTTGATGCGGTGCCGGCCCAGCTCGATCATCTCCACGTTCTTCATGCGCGTGACCACATCGTCCTGGTGCGTCACCATGCTTCCCGACTGCCTGGGCGTCGGTGTCTTGCCATCCTGCGATCCATCGCCGTCCTCAGCGGCCGCCCCGCCGCTGATCAGTCCGTCCCCGGTCACGTGCACGGGCGTGGCGGTCGGCGTCTGCGGTGTCGGTGGGTGCGGTGTATGCTGTGGCTGTACCTGCGGCGTATGGTGAGCGTGGGCCGAGCCGCCATGCACCTTCCGCTTTCGATTAATGCGCTTCTGCAATGCGGCCGCCAGGTTATTACCATTGACCAGCTCGGCGCCGCCGCCGCCACCAGGGGTGCTGGGCGTTGGGGTGCTTGGGGTCACAGGCCCGGCGCTGATGCCACCACCTCCGTGTGCGACCATACCGACTGGCGGCCCACCGGGAGTACTCGCGCCGGCTGCCAGAGCTCCAGAGCTAGTGACAGAAGCGGGATGCTGTGGCGACGTGGGACGGGAAACGCTGCCTGCCAGCGAGTGGTGGCGCTGTGGCGTGGTCACACCCGTGCTGGTGCCCGTCTGGGAGCCATCTCGCCGCGGAAACTGTACCTTTCGCGTGTACAGGTCCTCCTCGTTAACCCACTCGTCCAGGCGCTTGTTGACTGAAAGTAAACGAGCGAATATGTGAGCCCGCGAAGCCTCCGGTAAGTGGCATACTCACAGTCCACATAATGCACATAGAACTGACGCCGCCCGTCCAGCTCCTTAATGCTCACGATCTCCGCCAGCGGCCAGTCGTCCGTTTTGTGCATACGCACGGGCAGGCGGCAGCCTTCCGTCAGGGCGGCCTGCAAAATAAAAAACAAAGCAAAACAAACTGTGTGAAACCCCGTACAACAAAGGTGGCCAGACAGGGCAACAAACACACCGTGGACTCGCAGATGGAGGCCACGTCGTCGTCGAACTCATATTTGTGGTTGATTTTCATTTGGCTGCACTAGGTTTGTATTTAATTTTTGTTTTCAATTTGGCAAGCGATCAAAACGGGGAAAAAATGTCGATAACTTCCAGCTGATTGCAGTAGTTGAGTGCGATAACTTATCGATAGGAGCCTGAGTGGCTTACAATATCGATCACCAGTGCTGTGCAGCGTCGAATAGACCGTCAAGTGCTGCAAAACTAGGGCTTTTGCAAGCATGGCCTAGCTAGGGCTGGAAAAATATCGATAGTTACGATAGTTTCGAATATAATAATAAATATATGTTAAATAACAATTTACTATACACTGATTTTTCCAATCTCAACATTTCTACAACGTCATATTGAGATATTTCTTCGTTTATTGTACATGCTTGAATTTAAAACATTTTTTGAATTTGGGGGATTTTTTAGGGGGAAATCTGGACAGCTTGGGATTTTTATAGGGAAAGCTAAATTCTTATCTGGCAACACTGCCTGATTGGATGGAACAAAATAAATAGCGGCTAGAGTGCGCAGACTTGCGACTAAACTACGACTAAATTAAATAAATAAACGCAATTAATATGGACAGTTAACAAAATGCGTAGAGCGAAACATAACAACGAGCACACGCCCAGACCGGAGTGATACACATACACATAAGTCACACTTTTTTTTTTTTTGTTGGTTCGAGTGAAGAGTGTGGGGCGGCGGCAGAGCGGCTGAAGAGGAGTTGTGGAGCGCGGAGTGTGTGGAGAGTGGAAAGTAAAAGTGGCGGTGCCTGTCTCTATACGTGTGTGCGAGTGCAAGTGCCAGAGTGTGTGTGTGTTGGCGCGTTTGTTTGTGTCGGTGTGTGCCGAAAAAGAAGTTGCAGAAACATAATCGGCGGCGGCGAAGAGTTACGCAAAAAAAGAAACACAAAAAGAGCCCCAAATAGCAACCACAACAAAAGATATTGTGCAAAAACAACGGCGGATTTTGCTCACTGCGCGAATTAGCGAGTGAAGTGGTGTGAGTGAGTAAGCCAGTGTAGGCGAGCGAGAGGAGAGGCGAAAAGAGGAGCGGAGGAGCGAAGCGCAGTGCGTGCGAGCGAGCAAGAGCGACCGGCGCAATGAGCAGCATCGTTGGCGAGAATCACGGCACCACCAGCCTCCCACAGCCGCCACCCGTCGCCACCGCCACCACAGTGGTGGTCAGCAGCAGCGCTTCCAGTGGCAGCGGCGGCGGCGGAGGGGGCGGTGGCATCATGGGCGTAACCACCGCCAACGGACCGCGCGTGGTCACCATCTACAAAACGGAAACTGGCTTCGGCTTCAACGTGCGCGGCCAGGTGTCCGAGGGCGGCCAGCTACGGTCCATCAACGGGGAGCTATACGCACCGCTGCAGCACGTGAGCGCCGTTCTAGAGAATGGGGCGGCGGAGAAGGCGGGCATCAAGAAGGGCGACCGCATCCTGGAGGTGTAAGTATAAAGCCCATGAAGCACCGTCTAAGCGGGTTGAGTCCCTGGACTCCCTGGACTATCTCCAGCACGCAGCAACGTCAATGCTTTTCAACATTTTATCAGGGGTTTTTATGGCAATCCTTAGCTTTCAATACAATCATAACATGGAGAGGATTGACTATTCTCTAGTCTGTAGAAGGTGATCAGAATCCAAGACGCCTCCTTCACCTACAAGCAAGGATATAGCCTCACGTATTAGGGAATTAGTCCAGAGTCAATCTCTGCCTGGCGCACTCATAAACTTGAAGTTCATATCGTTACCGAGTTCAGCAGACAAGTTGTGAAGGAATTGGGGAAATTTGTCAAAGCTGTTAAAAGTTATGCCCTGTTTACGCTTGGCAAAAGTTGTTGTTGAGTTCGCACAGATTAGGCCCGAGTCCTGCCTTGGTAAACTTATCCGGATATGCGAGCAGGCAAAGCCCCCGAGCAGGAACAAATGATTCTCAGAATTCAAAAAGCAATCTGAAGAGCAAGCTTCGTGAATTATAAGGTGGTGGTGTGCAAGTGTACTGTGTCTGGGGTTAAGTAAGTGGAGTTAACCCCACGAGCAGGGCTTGCATGTCCGAAAACCTCTGACCCGGAGTTGGAGTTGAAAGTGGAATTCTGGTGGGGAATAAGACCTGATCGATAAACACACTCCTGCCTCTGTGCATTGCGTGTGTGTGTGCTTTTTGGGGGTGACTTAGGGTGGGTGGTTGTGCGGCTTTTTCCGGGTGTGTTTGTTCACCCATTTAAGAGGTTAGCCAGTGTTACTGCTACTCCAAAGAAAAATTGATTAAAAATGGGCGGTATTTTGCTCAAGAATGTGGGGCAATTTGTAATAATATCTTAGTTTTCTACATCCTTTAATTGGATTAATTTTTTAGAGAATATATCACTAGTTTCTTTCAGAATTCGGATTATATTGCTACTCCAAAGAAAAACTGATTAAAAATGGGCGGTATTTCTTCTTAAAGAATGTGGGGCAATTTGTAATAATAACTCCGTTTTTTACATCCTTAAATTGGCTTTTAATTTTTTAGAGTATATAACACTAGTTCCATTCAGAATTCGGATTATATTGGGTGAAATCTATGATTTTTTTCTTCTATGTTACAAAGAACTATATGGCATATTTGCGAAACATACTAGAACTAGAGAAAAATACCAACACATATGTGATCTTTGGAAAGCAAACTAGAACTACCGAAAAATACCAAGTTCTGCAATTAATACTCTGTTTTTTTTTATATTAGTAAAGGGAAACATACTGAAAACTACCGAAAAATATCAACTCTAGCCTAGCAAGTCAAAATAATAGAACCCTAGCTTACGTTTAATTGAATTATGTAGTGTTTTTTTCGTAATTCTTCCTAATTTCCCTTTGTGCTCTTCACGTGCTTAATTTGTTGTTTTTTAATATTATTCCCCACACAGACGCACCCACACAGGCTAATTAAAATGGCCATTTGGCATGTTTGTCCACTCACTCACTCTCTTTGTATCTCGCCCACCTATCGCTCGCTCGCTCTCGCCCCTTTTGTTTAGCATCTTTGACATTTGGGTTTCGATACCCGTTATCAGTGAGCATCCTCCGTCGCTCGCTCTTCTCTCCTCTCCAGCCTTCCTTCCTTTCATCAATCATATTTTATTTTTATGGTTTTACTCCATTCCATCGTGTACCGTACTTTCTGTTTTGTGTCGTCGTGGGTGCGGTTGTAGCGCCCTCTCGCTCGCTCCCTGGCCCATGTTTCGAGAGGCGAAATTCAATTAATAAATTTTGCTAAAGTTTCTTCCTCGCCATCGCAGCGCAGAGCAGCCAGCAACTTAATTATCATCGTCACCTTCGGTACCGACAAAACTAGCAAATTTTCCACATTTTTCGCACATATTTCCATGGCAAACAAGGAGGTGGAAGGGAGGGCGGAGAGTGGGAGGGCTGCGGAGGTGTGAGAGAGGCGTGCTCGTCTATTATGCGGCTGGGCTGTGGTCTTTGTTGTTGTTGCTATTTGCAGTGGCCCATCATTTCATTATCAGCAAAAATAACAACAGCAAGCGAGAGCCGTTATAATTCGGCTGCGCGTGAGCTAACAAAAGCAAAGGCAGAAACTGCAATAACAACAACGACGCCAGCGACAGAAGCAAAAGCGAAACAAAAGCAATGAGCAAAGAGTACAAACAGAAAACGAAAGCAAAAGCAAACAAATTTGCATTTTATTTCCGCCTTTTAGCGAAGCAGTTTCCAACTGGAACCAAGCGCCTAAATCTGCCTCTTTCCATTACCTTTCTTCTCTGGATACAATTATATGTATGTGAAGGCAAAACAGAAAAAATAGGCAGTAAACTTTATACAAAATGGAATATCAGAAGCCTTCTGTAGGTAGAAATATGTTATTTAACATTTATTTTTAATATCTAAGCTGGCGTAGGTATTTTTCTGTAGGTTTCAGTATATTTTACTTAAATACCATCGAATGATATCATTACTTGTTGCAGAACTTGGTATTTTTCGGTGGTTTCAGTAGGTTTTTCATTGTTCTCGTATTTTAGTACGTTTAGGTATTTTTGTATTATTTGTATTTAGTATTTCTGTTTATTTATTATGTTTATAAAGTCTAATTTTAAAATATGAGCTGATTTTCTGTGTTTTTAGTATTAATATTCCATAAAGCGCTTTGAAATCTCTTGAAAAAGTTTCAAAAAGTATCTTATCATTTCCCTGCCTACTTGTAGGAAGCTTTCCGGCTTATAACAAAATAAATGGTTTATATTTCTTCACTTTAAAGCGAATTTTTAATAACCATTGTTGCTATTTATAAGCGTTCGTTATTATTATAATAATTCGTTATCCGAACATAGCTCTTATTTGTCGTTTTGCGGGGGCGTTCTCCTTAAGCATCCGTCCATGACTCAGTTATCAGCTGCTGTCCACTTCCACGGAATCCAGTAGTGACGTTTATCGCAGCCTCCTGGACCACCAGTACTGGACGAGTGACCACCAGCCATCGGGCACTGACGGATCCGTCCGATCCAGCTGCTTTTGTCGCCACAACGTGGCAGCGTCGTTGCACAGGCTTCCGTTGCAACGAACACAGTACGGATCGTTGGCCGAGCACTCCGGCACTTGGCCAGCGCAGCCGCGCATCGTATAGATCCCGTCGAGTCGACTGACCACCGTGCTAACGCACAGCTCCGCCGGACTGGAACAGTTGCTGGTGGTCATCATTGTGGGCAGCTCCATGGCTGCACAATCGTCAGCCTGCTCCTGGGCAGAGCAGCGATAGCAGGTGCGCACGGAGAAGCGGTTGCAGGAGTCGCCATCGCGGCACAGCTGGCAGCTTTCGCCCATGGGAGCCGGGGCAAAGTCTGGATCCGCACAGCCACGTCGCAGGAAGGCATCTGCAGGCACACAGAGGGGGGATGTTTAATATCAGGGATCCATAATGATCTTTTCTATAACTTTTTTCTGACAAACGTAACAATTAAAGCTTAGAGTCTTCCTTGCTTTATAAAAAACTACTTTATTGTTGGAATATTTTGTAGAACTTTGATTTTTTCAAGAGCGTCTAGTGCCTGCTAACCTTGCTCGCAGGAGTAACAGGACGTGGTGCCCGCAGCACACTTTTCCGTGGGCAGATTGCGACCCGCTCGACAGCCGGGATCCGCGGTGGAATTGCACACGGCGCATGCTATGTCCTGGCAGTTGGCATTGCAGAACTCCCCGTAGCATTCGCTCAGCTCGCCGGTGGGAAAGAATCCCATGGTTGTGGAGCAGCCACGCTGCAGGACCTCCGTCTGGGTGTTCCGGTGCGTGTAACAATTCTCGCGGTGACCGTACATCACCTTGTTGGCGCAATGCGTCACGGTTGTGTTGCTCAGCGAGCACTGGGGCTGATCCTCTGGATCCGACGCTGGATCCTGATCCCTTAGGCAGTCGGGATTGGGCGCCAGTCGATTGTGGGTGCACTGGAGGCATCGCGTCTCCGTGACGGTCTTCTCCGCATTGCAGCCATTGTAGTTGCACTTGAGGCAGACATGCGGACATGTGTCCGGCAGATTCGTGTGCTCGCAGCCCCGCAGCGTGTTGGACAGATGGACGACGTTGGTGTAGCACCTGTCATCCTCCCGGTAAAACGGACACGGCAGCAGCAACTGCGGCCTGGTCGTCACATCGATGCAGTCCGCTCCGCTGCACTGGTAGCACCTCAGGCGATCCGCGGGATAGACATGCCGGTTGCACAGGCTCGTGTTGCACCTGTCGCAGGGCGCCGCACAGTAGCCATTCGGATACAGACGCCCCAGGCAGCCGCGTCGCGTTAATCCCGCCGATATGGAGGTGACGCACTCGTCCCCAGCCTGCGAGCACTCCTCCACCTCCAGTTGCTGGCCTGGGCGCGTGGCGCACTCCGAGTCCTCGGCGGAGTCGCAGGTATAGCACTCTAGGGCCGCACTCGGTCCCAGTATGGCGACTATAGCCAGGAGCAGCAGTAACTTGGTGGCCATCGTTTCACTTACGGCTTGTTGACCAGACTGCTGGACAAAGAACTTGGGCTGTGGCTTGGCCACATTTGCGATTAGATTACCATTTGAATCTCAAGTGGTTCCAAGGCGGGACAACCCGCACTGAGATTGCTTCAGATAAGTTCTCGATTAGGTGCTTCTTCTTTGTCGGATCAGGGATTGCACTGCTCAAGTGCCGGGAACTGGAACCAGCTGGTGAAACAGGGAATTGCAATGGGTTATATATGCAAGATTAATCGGGAAATTGACTTGGGTTTTGATAAGAAATCAAGAAAAGCACCTTGAGGGGTTTTATACCCGGGCTATTCATAGGGCTTCAAGCGATAATGCTTAAACTATATGTATTCTTGATTAGCATAAGTAGAAAATAGGATACAGCCATGTCCGTCAGTGTCTCAGTCCCTGTGTCCGTCTGTCCGTTTATCCGTATAAGTCTCTAGAGCTCAGAGACTATATGGGAGCCTGGACTAGACAAAGTTTGATATCAGCATTATTAGAAATGCAACATCCTTTGGCTCTTTGTCCCTCTAGACCTCTGCCTCTTTGTCCGTCAATCCGGATGTCCTTTTGTCCGTCAGTCCCTTTGTCCGTATAACCGTATAAACACCTAAATCCACGAAACTACCAAATTTCATGACAACACTTTTAAAGGTTCCGTGCAGATCAAGTTTATTTTTAAAAATATGGTCACGCCCCCTAACCGCCCACACTAACTATAAAAACGCACCTCTTAGTGTGCACTTAACACTTTTGCATTGTTTGCGAAATATTATTTAATCTAATCAAGTTAGTTTAACTCTCTCTCTCTGCCTCACAAAAGCCAATTAAAATTAATCAACTTTGGAGAGGGAGCAGAGCATTTTCCATGCCATTTTCCCTTTTTGAGGGAAATTTCACACACCATTAAGCCAATTAAATTCAATAAATAAACTTCTTGAATGGGAAACCTAATTCATTTCAACGAGAAAATGGGCCATGAATTACTTAAGCGAGTCGTGGAACTTTTCGGGTGACTTAATGGGACTAACTAAATAATGCATTCACTGCGGAATGAACTTTGATTCACTAAGTAATTGGGCTTGGGCTTTTACCTTGAAATAGTTTAGTCACGAGTTCATTGCCCCATTGTTGTTGTTAATCCCGAAGATGTTTTCATCTCGCAGTTTCTTTATTTATTTTTATTTTGAGACATCCAAAGGCAATTCAGGGCCCCGGACGGATACTTCTGGATACACGACATAATTGAGGACCCGCCGGATACCAGACAGTCTTTAGCCAATCCATCTGTATCCTTTGTGCATGTCTGCTCCAGCTCCTCATCCTCCTCCTGCTCCTCATCCTCATCTGTCCTTCAGGCCACTTAACGTTTGTGCTTGTGCTTGGCTTGTGGAAGAGGCCAGGGCCCCGCGCAATGTGGGTGGTGCCTTCTAAGGTTGTTGGTTTTCCAATCAATGGGGATTATGAACTATTTTAGGTCTGCTTTTCCCCATTGGCAATGCCAGCAAAAAAAAAAAGAAAATAATACAAAATATATACAAAGAAAATATAATTTTGAAGAACTCTCATTACTCATAGCATCCTCAACTGAAAACTGGCGAACATAAACCAATTTCCTTCCCAATGTATACTACAGTTTGGGCTCCTTTTTCTGCATCAAAAAACTAGAGAATTTATTGCCACAATGAAAGGAGAGAGCCCAGGCTTTTCAGGTATTGCTTTCAATACAAAAAGTTCCCTTCTGAGGAGAAAGAATAAATGCATCTTAAGCCGGAAATTCCCTTCTTTTATTTTTCACATTTCGAACTCTCTCTCGGCTTTTCTTTCTCCTTCCTATCAGTTACAGGCATTGCATTTTCCATTTTACCCCCGACAGACAGGCAGGAGAGTGTGTACAAGTTTAAGTAAACAATTTAAAGTTCAAATTGAGTGTTGAAGAAAAAATAAAGCAAAAAAGGGAGACCTCAAAACACGCAAGTTGTAGACAATTTTCCACACTGAAAGTGTTGCCACGGGTCGAAGATTGCTTTTGTGTGTGTGGCATATGGCTTGAGTTATTGAAGGGTCATTAGCTGATTTGTAGCCACCATATAAACGCCTCTGTCCAACCATATGAACCAGCCAGGACACTAAAAAAGTATGGGGAGTGAATGGGAGTTTATTAAATCGTATCTACGGAGGTCTGAGATACCCAACATCTGAGTACGATTAAAGGATATAGTGCTTGAAGTGCAGAATCGCTAGTTACGGTCTATTTTTTCCATTTCTAGCATTGAAAATTAAAACTTTTAAAAAGAATATTTGTTCTGATCACAAATACTTTCATCACAACACGTTTTTGTAAAAATATTCATAGTTTACCTCCCCCAAAATGTAAAAAAACTGATTGAAAATGAGCTTTTTATATTTAAAATTGAATATGAAGATAGAAATAGATAATGGTGTTATGACACTGTATTAAAAACTTCATTAATTAGAGTTTTCATTAGACAGCA
>JAEIIF010006419.1:0-12781 GCA_018874455.1 Drosophila trapezifrons
GGGAAAACTGGATTTTTTAGGGGGAAATATCGACTGTATGAGATCTTTTAGGGGGAAAGCTAAATTTTCATCTGGCAACACTGCTATCAGGTTGCGTTCGCGTAGTTCGTCTTTTTCTATTGGTTGTTTTCAATTGTTTTTATTATTGGCGTTTAGTTATCGCGTGTGCGGATAAATACGATTTTGGCGACAACTGCAGCCAGAGGAGCAGCGGTTGGGGGAGTTGTTCCAGAATAAAGGCGGCGCGCCGGCTGCCAACGGGGCAATAAAACGGCGAAAGAAAGGAAAGCAGCGAATATTCAGAACAAGTTCGTTTCGGCGTTGCACAAGTGAGTGTGTGCGTGTGTGTGTTGCGTGTCAACATTTGTTGTCTTTTTTTTTTTTGTGGCAAATACAAATCAATCTTTGCTTTTCGCAAAGAAAGCAGTAGGTGTTAACGCTAAAAAAAAAAGTTCCCCTGCCAAGTTGCCCCTAGTATATCCATCTCCTTTGCTCTCGTGCGCGCCTGCGCCTGTTGCTGTCGTTGTTGTTGTTTTTGTGCCTGCTTACGTGTCTGTTCGGCAAGAAATCCGCGAAAATCGACTAAAAACCCCCATAAAAAATGAGTAAGTTCCTGATACCTGTGCTGGTCTTGGCACTTTGCCTCCTCGCCTCCGCTGAGGCGGAGTACAGCGAAGTGCAGGTGATCCAGGAGACGGAGAACTTCGTGGAGAATCCGCACTATTTGGACAATGCCCAGATTGGTGATCTGTTCGCTCAGCTGGCCAAAGATTATCCGGAACTGGCGCAGACCTACACGATAGGGAAATCCCTGGAGGATCGTCCCATTCATGCACTGGCCTTGAGTGCCTCCACCTCGGAGGCCAAGGACGGGGACTTGCTGCGTCCGATGGTCAAGCTGGTGGCCAATATACGCGGCGACGAAGCCCTGGGCCGCCAGATCGTGCTCTATGCAGCCGAGTTCCTGGCCAGTCACTACGTGGTGGACCAGGAAGTGCAGCGCCTGCTGAACACCACCGAAATCCACTTTCTGCCCACCTGCAATCCCGATGGTTTCGCTGCCGCCAAGGTGAGTCACTTGTATCTTGTAAACACTCCTTATATGTACATACAGCGGCGGGGAGAATAATAGCATAAGTAATCATAGTTTCAGCAAAATAAAATAATAAATTGTCTATACCTACTATTTGCAACCACTTTTTCCTCTGAAACCGCAAAGAAAACAAAGAAAAACGTAGCTATTCAGGTGCTATTCTCTTGACCGCAGCTGTATTCCTCTGAAGTCGAGCAGCGATCAAAGCGGAATCGATCGTAAGAAAGGTGTAAAAACAGCTGCTGTCGCTCGTAGGTGAAAAAAGTGAATGTAAATGGGTTTCAACTGCCCGCCTCGCCCCTCTTTCATTCTCCCCTTTGATCTATAATCTATGATGGAATGGTACACGTAGAGAAAATGTCAGAGGAATGCAATCAATCGTGTCTGTAGTGTGTCCATAAAAAAAAAAACTTATCCATTGGGTCTAATATTGGAAAATACGAAATTCTACTAATTATATGCTCTCCAAGAAATTAACATTTTTATAGAAATTATACATATTTTAATAAGTATTTTAAGGGGGAATAATTGAAAATATATTTACTAAAGCTTACCTCCTTTTTCTTCTTCTAAAAATGCATTATTCAATCTTAAAATCGCAATTTTCAAGTACGTTTTTAAATATTTTTTTAACTTGATTGACTTACCGAAGACTTAAAATAAAAAAAAAAGAATAAGTCAAGTTCAAATATAATTGAAAAATTTTGTCAACACTTGTTTCTGCTAGTGTACGGCAAAGACGCCGCCTCGATTCCGTTTATATCACCTCAATCTCAATCCACAAATCTCTCTTGATCTCTGCTCTCTCCCGCTGTGCTTTTGTGTGGCAGGGAGGAGATAGGGCAGAACTATCTTCGTAAAGTCTAGGGGAAACAAGATTTTTATCCCAAGCCCCCGACTGAACAACTAAAACACCACAGTGATCGGAATGTTTGACCCAGTTTTTCTGGTCCGTCTGTAAACCGACTCGTATGATCACTTAATTAGCGGCTGAGAGCTCAGTTCTAAGCGCAACTAATCCGAGCCGAGATAATGGATTTTCCCCACCGATCTGCTCCGCTTCTGGGCTCTCTCAATGTCTCGGCCAAGTGTCTTTCGAGAGGCCCTCAAGCTTCGAATCGTTAAACCGATGCAGAGAGTCTCTTCAATGAAGAGTTAAGTGGCGCAATATGAGGGGTTTTCAAATGGGAAGCCAATTTCTGAGGCAGATAAATATATAAGAACTTCATTGGGTGACTATGTTATGACACTTAAAAATATGAAGTAGACGATTTTGTGATATACTGTGTATAATGTATTATTGTACTCCGATGTCAAACCGGCTCTTAGAATATTTAGGTAATATATTTCTTGGAATTTGTATAAGCTCCCTTATCTGTTCCCACGGGAGCTGGAAAAGTTCCCCTTGCTCTGCTTGAATTGTATATTTGGGGAATTCCCGACGAGCGCAAGTACTTTATTCTTATTGAGTCAATTAAATCACTTCCATAAGCTCGTTGCATTTTATATGCTGATTGATGATGCTTATTAACGAATGAAACTTTTGCACTCTCTCCAAGGTTCAAGCTCGTGCTGAAAACGGCGCAAAAAGGGACAATTAAACGTTCATTATTATTAGTCTTATCAGCCATCCGTTATTTTAAGATCATTGTGGATCTTGTCTGGCTATTATTTATTTTAATGGCCAGGCTTTGCATGGACAACAACAAAGTTGAAACTGCCGCTGGCCAGTTGGCTTTTAAGTAACGAATTAATGCATTGGCATTGCATTCTTACTAATAAAGTCTATCTAATCCGCCTGGCCTAACCTGGCCTTGTCGCCTCTACTTTTTGACACTTCAATGGGCACTTTCAAGGCACTGATTAGATTAAATAAATGGTAAACAAATTTAACAGGCTGTTAAATGCGACATGCACTTGGACAAAATATATTAACAATCTGGGGCCAATATTACTGGCATCTTCTGACAAACAAAAACAGCTTACATATCCTACGTGTCCTTTAAGTTCCTAATTTTTTCTTACTATATTTTGTCAAATTTCAAATATATGAATGTACTACTTTTTCGCCATGTGTGTGGGCGTTCGTGCGTGCGTATATCTTTGATGACAGTTTTATGGCCTCACCAATAATCGGGGTAATAAAGAGTAAACTTAGTTACTTGGTCTGCTAAGCCGCCGGCAGTTGACGTCACTATTTCGCAATTGCAACAGGGACTGTGACAATAACTGAATGAATGAACAACAGATTCCAGGAGGGGGTGGCAGAACAAGAAGGGGCGGCAAATGGCCATTACATTGCAAGAAACTGGTTGGATGTCACAACAATTTTCTCAACGTGTTGTTGCTGTCGCTCTTTGGTTCAACTTTATTCGCTTTATTTAACTGCAATTGAGACACTTTATTGACAACCGGTTTTGTTGTTGCTGCCGGGAAAAAAGTTTGCCAATTTCCGCTGCACACGCTGCCGCACGGGTTGACAAGTCTTTTATTTATTATTTTATTGCCATAAAGCTGGTGTGTGAGCCAGTGTGCGTGCAGCAGCTGTGGCTGTTCGTGAGCATAATGCAGATTATATAAATCAGGTGTGTTTGTGATCCGCTGCAGACGCGTAAACATTATGCAGATTATACCAATCACGCGGCCACCAGCTGGAGACGAGAATACTCAATTGTATTTCTGTGTTCGCCTTTTCTTGGAATTGCGTTATTTTTGTGCGAAAAATTAATTACAAAGAAAGGAAGCTAATTCTAAATTCTATTCTAATTTAAATTCTCATTACATTTATGTATTTTTTACATTTTCATATACATTTACCGATCGATCCTATGGCAGCTGTATGATATTGATTTCCGATCTTACAGAAATTAATACCGCAATTCTGAAATCGTAAAAAATACCTTTATCTCGAAATTTATATTTAAAAAAGCCGCAAAGTTATAATATTTTCTCTATTAATTTCCCGATCGTTCCTATGGCAGATATTAGATATAGTGGTCCGATTCCGGCCGATCCGACATATGTAAACACTAACTGCAATAGGAAGAATATTATTCCGAAAGTTTCAACACAATACATTTTTTTTACTTGTTTAAATATGTATAAAAAATGAATCCAAAACTTTGAAAATAGAGTATGCAAAGTGTTGAAATCGAGTTTTCTCTATTGTAGAGTATCCTAACTTCGTAACTCTCTTTCCCATTGAGCCGCAATCGAGGAAGTGCATCACACTCATATGTAGCTGTAGGGTATCCAAACTTCATTACTCTTCCTGTCTCTTTTCCATTGGACCGCAATCCCTCAAGGAGGTGCATTACATTGCTGTTGTCCCTCTCTTCTCTTCGGTGTGAGCAGCTACCATAAGCAGATCGGAGCTGAGCTTTCTGTATTTGTTTACTTGCCACCCGCCGGTAATCAATGGGGGAATGGTGGTTAATGGCAATGCGAGAGAGGAGGGGGAGAGACGGAAAATGGCCATATGGCATTGTCCCGTATTCTCTGATAAGAACGGTTTGCTCTCTCGCTCTCTGTGCCAATTTTCGTTTGCTTATCGATAAGGCGGCGGGCAACTCTCTCACACTGAAGCACGTACATACGTACGTGTGCCTGTGTCTGTGCCTTTGTGTGGGTGGCCTTTGAACCCACGCAGGATGGTCGTGACGTCATGACGCCTGGAGTGGGAGTGGGAGTGGAGTTATCGATTTTCGTGTGCGTCGCTAAAAATATCCTGTTGACGTGCAAAGCTAAGCGACGCGACGCGACGTCTCTCTTTCGGCCGCCCACTCGCTCTTCTCTCCCATTCCACCCAAATCACACACCTACATGCGCAGGCGCCCCACTTTTTCGGTCTGGCAACACCGTAATGGCACAATTAAAAGCGCCTAAATAAACCATTAATCTATGGCGCCCGACAAAATACAAAAAAAAAAAAATAATACAGACGTAAACTAAAGCTCTTCTTGAACAATAATGTACCGAAAGCGCGACGTGTGAGTAGTGAGTTCGCAGCGGCGTGTAATTTCCCTACAATTAGCGCCTGTCTGCCGTGCCGCGGCGGGCGCGCTCTCTCTTGGGGAGTGTTGTGTATTTTTTGGCTCTCTCTTGGAGCCAGCAGCAGCGGCGGCGGCGACGACAGAGACGGCGACTGAGCGGGCAATGGGCGCTTAAGGCCAATCAACGCAGCAAATTTTCAAACAGTTGATTTTTCGAGGCTGAGCTGCAACGACGACATTTACACTGGTCTAACAAACGGACGAACGGGACGCCACCGCCACAGACAAGAGGGCAGAGCGCTCGCGAGCAAGCGAGAGGCGCGCAGAGGAGAGGAGCGGAGTGTGGAGCAGAAAAATAACTGTATCGCTTAATTTGCACGTCAGTGATAAACGGCAGCAGCCGGAGCCGGAGGAGCAGCCGCTCACGAAAGAATCGTCAATAAGCACAGAATTCAAAACCAAAATAACAGCAAGATGCTGGCTCTGTGGCTATCAGTAGCCCTCGCTCTCGCATCGGTCAGCAGCGGCTATATCATCAAGGAGGAGGAGTCCTTCCTGCAGGAGCCGCACTACGTCAGCCAGGAGCAGCTGGAGGATTTGTTCGCTGGACTGGAGAAGGCCTATCCTGACCAGGCGCGCGTCCATTACCTGGGCCGTTCCCTGGAGGGCAGGAACCTGCTGGCCCTGCAGATCTCGCGGAACACGCGCCAGCGGAACCTGCTGTCGCCGCCGGTGAAGTACATTGCCAATATGCACGGCGACGAGACCGTCGGCCGGCAGCTGCTCGTCTACTTGGCCCAATATCTGTTGGGCAACTACGAGCGGGTGCCGGAGCTGGGGCGGCTGGTTAACAGCACGGACATCTACCTGATGCCCACCATGAATCCGGATGGTTATGCGTTGTCGCAGGTAAAGTGTGTGTTCTCCTTCGGTCGGTGGTCACCTGTTGTGGCGTTCGTTTGTCGTTTTTTGGGGAAAAATCAATAAGTGGAAGCGGGAGCACTGCAGGAGTCCAAAAATAAGAGGGAGTGGGAGTGCGGCCACAGTAGGAATCGTGGGTGGCGGGAGAGGGAGCACAGTATTAGAAGTACTGTTATTTCAAAAGCAGCAGCCGGAGAGACAGAGAGAGGCGCAAGGAAGTGAGTGGGAGCAAAATATTTTAAAGCAGCCAGGAGAGAGCCGTCTCTCTCTCTCCCTGCCACAGAACTTGTCACTTTTTAATGAATTGCGTGAGGCCAAGCTCTGGGCACCCCCAACCCCTCCCCTCGATAAGCACACAACACAAACGAACACACCTCGTTTGTTTATCATTATATTTATCACTAACAACTATCGTTTTCGTCTTCTTGAGACGGCGTGAAGTTAAAAGCGCAAACACGCATTTATTGTGGTGTTCCCATTTGCCACAGCAACAAAAACAAAGGTCAGATTAATACAATCTGGATGAGTCTCTATCTCTGGCTCCCTCGAGCTGGCGGGTATTTCCCATTGATTAGCGAATATGCATTGCAAAAGCGAACAACTAATGCGAATTTAATCCACTTATTCTCACTCCAAAAAGTGGTTCCAATATGGAATGCTATTTATTTCACTTTACATATTGCACTTGATCAATTACAAGCAGGTTTTTCTTCAAACGAATTCCACAAACTCCATTTCTTTCGCTGAAAAACTTCGGAATCTGTCACGTATCACGCTTACAAGACCTTGATAACAGATGTTCTATGCAGTTATCGAAAAAACTCAGTAGGTTTGTGAGAAATTACTAAAGGTTGGGCCTTTTCCGTTACGTTTCTGATAAATACCGCACGTAAGGGTTATTAAAAACACATTTTTCACCTAGCTAGTGATTGCAAGGATTATTTTAATTTTTATATAATGAGCTAATATATATCTAGAATCTAGATTCTAGATTCTTGAATATTATGAATTGTCGAGGCTCAGTTTGAAGACTCCATCTTGGGTTTATTTTGTTAATTTATTCATGATTTGATTTGATTTAATGTTCTAAGGAGGGAGGGACTTGATTACACACTGTTTTCTTTCGTGGAACCCTCCGAGTTCTTTGATGTCCACACTCCCAGGCATAACCCATTTGGACCACGTGAGCTTCTGAGTCTCAGAGCTTCCGAGCTTCGGTGGCGTGTTGCGATCATTGTGGCTGCGCGATGATGACATGATCCATTTAATGTGGCCCATCAATGGTGTAATTTGTTGGTTATGCCACCGGCCTGTTCCGTGTTCATCCGTCCAGCCAGCCAGCCATCCATCGAGATGTGACAAGCTTTGTGTTGGTTCCACTTTCTGATGCGATGTGGTGCTGTCTTTGTGGTCTTTGCTCTGATTGATTGCCTGTCTCGATTAGCCGGGGGAAATGCGAGGAAGCCACCACTGTCGCTGGCGACGTCGATGCGTTCTGTTTTCCTGCTTCATTGCACAATATTGTATTGTTTTATTATCGAATATCGAGCGGGAGGCGGTTGCCGCCTCTTTTCCGGTTTTTTATATATGGTGTAATCACTCGGTTGACACCTGACTGCCATGCTAAATGGCCAATTCCGGTCAGGAGTGACCTGCATGCCAATCAGCCCATGACAGAGAGAAAGACGAGACGCGGCCACCAAAAAGAGAAACTTTTTCGTACTTTCAACTTGCAACTTCGGCCCAAAATTTAAGTAAAGTATCCATACCCATCTCCATCCATATCTTAAGCACACTTGGCAGTTCTCTCACTATAATCCAATGGAAAAGGCTTAGGACTAGTTCACAAGTTAAATACAAGACTAATTGGGCTGCAACTTTAGGTAGCTCGCCTCATAGTTCGCATTTAAAAAGAGCAATTAAGTATTATTTACATGACAGTTGTGCTACTGAGATAAGGCAACGCTTCTAGAGGCAATCTCTGTCCGTTAATTAACCCAAAAAGTAATCTTCTTTGCAGGAGGGCAACTGCGAATCGCTGCCCAACTATGTGGGACGCGGCAATGCGGCCGGCATCGATCTGAATCGCGATTTCCCCGACCGTCTCGAGCAGTCGCATGTCCACCAGCTGCGCGCTCAATCCCGCCAGCCGGAAACGGCGGCCCTGGTCAATTGGATTGTGAGCAAGCCGTTCGTGCTCTCCGCCAACTTCCATGGCGGCGCTGTGGTGGCCAGTTATCCGTACGATAACTCCATGTACGTTAATCGATCCTCCCCAGCTTCACCCGGATAATTGATTTGTGCTCCTTCCAGCGCCCACAACGAGTGCTGCGAGGAGAGCTTGACCCCGGACGATCGGGTGTTCAAGCAGCTGGCGCACACCTACTCGGACAGCCATCCGATCATGCGCAAGGGCAACAACTGCAACGACAGCTTCACCGGCGGCATCACCAACGGCGCCAACTGGTACGAGCTGTCCGGCGGCATGCAGGACTTTAACTACGCCTTCACCAACTGCTTCGAGCTGACCATTGAGCTGTCCTGCTGCAAGTTCCCGGAAGCGAGCACCCTGCCCCAGGAGTGGCAGCGCAACAAGGGACCACTGCTGCAGCTGTTGCGACAGGCGCATATCGGCATCAAGGGCCTGGTCCAGGATGCCAGCGGCTATCCGATCGCCGATGCCAATGTCTATGTAGCTGGACTGGAGGACAAGCCCATCCGCACATCGAAGCGCGGCGAATACTGGCGTCTGCTGACACCCGGCCTGTACAGCGTCCATGCCGCTGCCTTTGGGTGGGTTTTAAGCGCGCGCGTGCCTCCCTATAATCTCCACTTGCTCCTTATACTAATGTGTTTCTCTCTCTTCTGTGCAGCTACCAGGCCAGTGTGCCGCAACAGGTGCGGGTGACCAACGACAACCAGGAGGCACTGCGCGTCGATTTCAAGCTGACGCCCGTCGAGACGAACTTTGATGGTACTAGCAGTTTTTACAGTCCCTATTATTTCTAGAGAGGAGGAGGGATGTTTCGCCCGCTCGCTAGTTATATATCCACACAGATATATATATATATATATATATAATATATAGCAGCAGATCCAGCTAGAAACACACACACACATATAGCCATTAGCCATGCCATGACCTGCACCTAGTTGCGCCCCGCTCACTCTGCACTTTGCCAGTTTCCCTGTTTCTCTGTTTCTCTGTTTGTACTATATGTTAACTCCCTTCCTTCATTTCCCCACCGTTGGCATGATCATTTCCCCATTGTTTTCCCAAGATTCGTTTTCCGGCTGTCGGCCGCTTGAAAATATAAAATATTTGGCTTGCAAACGGGGGAACGAATCGGCTTGGTGTCTGTTTTATGTCATTTCCTTCCCTATTTGTGCGTTTTCCGATGCATTTTCACTTTCACTATGGAATCTCTGGGCTCTCTCCCCCTCACGACGCACACACACACACACTGGGCGAAAAAGCGTATTATTTGTACATAGACCTCGGAAAGAAACAGCCAAAACAAGAACAAATCCCCAAACCAAACAGAGAAATAACATGACAAATAGCGAATTATCGATATATCGAAATAATCAAACACAATAATCGAATATAAGCGAATTGTACTTAGGAACTTGTAAAGAAATCGAAATCGCAGCCCACTTGAAAGGTCATCGAATGGCCTATGAACAAAACGATGAATAGACGAACAAAATATACACGATTTTAGCTTGATCTCTCTTTTTTTCCCTCTATGTTTCTTGTTGTAAACAACGCATATACCTATGCACCCTATATTCATATATATATGCGGCTATATATAATATTACTATCGATATGTAGATTGTATGCAAATGCTATCAGATATCTGAAATCCCTGCTGATAAGCTGATAAGCTGATAAGCACACAACGTATCCTTTCGAAGATAAAGCAAACCTAATATGAATTACGATCCGACTATTAATGTAGCACACACGGCGAGCGTTATGGCTTTTAAAATAGATTTATATAGATACATATATATGCGAAACACCCACGATGTTGTCGAGACTTTGGCTGGAAAAAGAAGAAAGGCCTGAACGGGACTAGAACTATATCAAGCAGTCAGTCCTTTGCCAAAGGATGAATAAAATTTTGATTTTCGCTTGGAGCGTTTTATTTTCATCATGGTTTTTATCATTTCGGCACCCGTAGACCCTTCATTCATCCCCAAAGTCTATGTTATTTCGTTTTGTGTTTATTTTCACCTCATTTTATCTTATGATTTCGGTATTTGTGTGTTTTTCAACTCATTTTATCTTATGATTTCGGTATTTGTGTGTTTTTCACCTCATTTTATCGTTAGACTTGGATTTTTGTATTATTTCTCACCTCATTTCACCTTAAGATCTTGATATTTGTGTAATTTCTCACCATTATTGTCATTTTATTTGAAATTCGTTGGGTTTTTCGCCCACATTATGCATTTCCCTGAGTAAGAATGTGGATCTCTGATGGATTTCCCAGTTTGACTATGATTTCTTCGTTGAATCTTCGGTTTCCCTTGCTGTCCCTTTAGGCATTTGTATATATCCTTTGCCCTGCTACCAGATGTAAGAGAATCTGTTGAAATTTTAATTGTATATTCCACTAAGTACCTAAAAATCGAAAAAAACAAAAAATGCGTGTGTGCCAAAGGTCAAACTATAGAGTTTCGATATCCATTATGCTTTATATATATATTATGTGTATCGCACTTAATCGTACAAGAGTCAAGCATTTTCTTTGGCATTTTACTTGGATTTTATCTCGAAATAAATGTGAACTATGGAAATTATGACAAAAATAAACGAACGAAATTATACTATATGCATCTGCTTGTGCTTGTGATTCAGCTGCTGATCTAGCTCCTGCTCCTGCTCCTTCTTCTGCTCCATTTCCCATTTCCCCGATCCCTTGCCCCCATCGCCGCTGCAACGTAGACGCACTGCACCCCCGCATACCCTTTCACCTGGCAATCGCATGTGGCACCCCCTTGAAATCGAAACTGGCATGAAAACACACACACACACACTCCGGAGCTCTGACACACACACACACGCAACACACAACACGTACAAGATCCTCACCCATTTCCGTCTCCGCTCTCCCAACTCCCAGGCAACTTCCGGAAGGTCAAGGTGGAGCGCTCGGAGCCGCCGGAGAAGCGCAAGGAGCAGTTCAATGGCTTCCTCACCCACACCAAGTTTGAGCACCACAACTTCACGGCCATGGAGAGGTGAGCAACCCCTCGAGGAGAGGGCGTGGCTGGAGGGGATAGAGCTCTGGCTTCCCCAAAAAGTACCTGCTAAACTCGATTTCTCCTGCCTTTCCAGCTTCCTGCGCGACATCTCCGCCAGCTATCCCTCGCTGACCCGCCTCTACAGCATCGGGAAGAGTGTCGAGGGCCGCGACCTGTGGGTGCTGGAGATCTTCGCCACGCCGGGAGCCCATGTGCCCGGCGTGCCCGAGTTCAAGTACGTGGCCAACATGCACGGCAACGAGGTGGTGGGCAAGGAGATGCTGCTGCTGCTCACCAAGTACCTGCTGGAGCGCTATGGCAACGATGAGCGCGTGACCAAGATGGTGAACGGCACCAGGATGCACTTCCTGTACAGCATGAACCCCGACGGCTACGAGGTGTCCCGGGAGGGCGATCGCACCGGCGGCGTGGGACGGGCCAACGCGCATGGCATTGATCTGAACAGGAACTTCCCGGATCAGTATGGCACGGATAGGTTCAACAAGGTGACGGAGCCCGAGGTGGCCGCCCTGATGAACTGGACCCTGTCGCTGCCGTTCGTCCTGTCCGCCAATCTCCATGGCGGCTCCCTGGTGGCCAATTATCCGTACGATGACAACGAGAACGACTTCAACGATCCGTCCATGAGCCGCCGCAACTCGAGCATCAGTGGGCGCAAGCCCAATCCCACCGAGGACAACGCCCTGTTCCGGCACCTGGCCGCGATCTATGCCAAGGCCCATCCCACCATGCACTTGGGCCAGGCCTGCGAGCTCTTCCAGAACGAGTACTTCGCCGAGGGCATCACCAACGGGGCGCAGTGGTACAGTGTCACCGGTGGGATGCAGGACTGGAACTACGTGCGGGCCGGGTGCCTGGAACTCACCATCGAAATGGGCTGTGACAAGTTCCCCGTGGCCGCCGAGCTGCCCAAGTACTGGGAGGATAACCGGGAGCCCCTGCTGCAGTTCATCGAGCAGGTGCACCACGGCATCCATGGGTTCGTGCACAGCACCATCGGTACGCCCATTGCCGGGGCTGTGGTTCGCCTCGACGGCGCCAATCACTCCAGCTACAGTCAGACCTTTGGCGACTACTGGAAGCTGGCGCTGCCGGGACGGCACAACCTCACCGTCCTGGGCGACAACTATGCTCCGCTGCGCGTGGAGGTGGAGGTGCCGCTGGGCGAGCCCTTCGAGATGCGCATGGACGTCACCCTCATGCCGGACGATCCGCAGCACTGGGCGTCGGCCAACGATTTCCGGATCATCGAGAACGTGGTGAACACGCGCTATCACACCAATCCCGAGGTGCGAGCGCGCCTGGCTGAGCTGGAGAACCAGAATGGACAGATAGCGAGCTTTGGCTATGCGGACAACGAGTTCAGTAGATACTTCAACTACCTCAAGATGACCTCGGATGTGAGTACCCCCTAGCCTGTCGCCTGTAGCCTTCAATCTGTATCAGGATGTTTTTATTATTTGTCTTCTCTTTTATTGTGTCTTTAGTTTAGTTTAGA
>JAEIIF010006443.1:0-29398 GCA_018874455.1 Drosophila trapezifrons
ACATTCATTTTACACTTCAGATAAAGATTATTATTTTATAAATGTGTTCATGTATGAACACCACCCAAAAAAAAAACTAGAGCTTCTTTAGAGTACACTGAAAGAACTTAGCTTATATGAGACCAGCAATATTTAGGAATGAGTTCTATATATTTTTTAAAATACTTCAGAGTTCAGAATGTATAATAGTATATTTTTAAGGGAATTATTGCACCCCAAATAATGTATAATTTAATGTTTGTCTGCTTAATTATTTATGTCATTATAAATGTTATTAGTTTCTTAACAAAAGACCTATGAATATTATTCCTATCCTTACAAAACCAATAAAATATAATAGTATCTTGTTAATAGCTTTCCCCCAAACTTTGTTCCCTGTGTGTGTGTGGTGGTGATTTTGTCAAGGAGTTCGAGGACTTTGTTCCAGTACAAAACGCACATCAATCATACGCAGCGGTGGCCCAGCTGTTCAATTGCAATACCATAACTCACTTTTATAGGCCATCCACTCGCACACAATTCGCTGAAAACTTGCGCACCGGGATTAAGATTTGCCGCCGAGATTCTGGCCCCGGCACGCCATAGCCATAGCTAAGGCCAAAAGCCTCGTGGTTGCAGTCGGTAAATTACAACAACTATTACGGCCCAGCCCCAACTTGGCTAGCCAACTTGGCTGTTTGTAATTTCTTGGAAACTCCACTCCCGTCCCAGCCCGGGCTTATGCTTATGCGCTTTCGGGCCTGGCCGCATGAAAATTTATGAGTGGCCAGCGCTTCAAGTGCAACACCTGGTAGCTGACTCGGGATAGGCTTAGGCTCAGGCTCAGGCTCAGGCTAAGGCTCAGGCTTAGGCTCTCAGGCACTCCACACGGGGCCAAGGCAAAGGGAAACAGGAGCTCGATTTGGCCAGCCTTTTCAATGGGCCCGCATCGCATTTGATATCCTTTGTGGCCAGCAGTGCAGCAGCAGTCGCAGCAGCAGCAGCAGCCCACTGTGCGTGACATTTGCGTTAAGTGGCTGTGGGAACTTTCAGCTTCTCGAATTATGAACACAGCAGAGCGACCGGCAGCGGCCGCAGAAAGGCAAAAACTTTTCATTTGCCCGATCTCGCAGCGGAGATAAGCCGAAAAAGTTGCCAGCAACAAATGAAAATGCACGACACACACAAATATTGTCAAAAACTTGGACCTCAGATAGCGCTATCTCTATCGGGGCATCTATCCATCTCTCGCTCTCTCCCTCCCGCTCGGCCGCGTGCGAGTGCAATGGCTATAGTCGCTCGGCTCGAATTGCATATATATTTGCGGGCCAGCAAATATTCAAACGTTCGGTTCGCTCGGGGTAATTAAAAATAAATTTTATGCTCGAGCTTTAACAGCCGTCGGAGCGAACAAAAAAAAAAATGCTAAAATCACACAAGCCGAGATGGATGACTTGACGAATTTTAGATGCTCTCATTTAAGGTCATTAGTTAACATTTTAAGATAACCAAATTCCAAAGATTCCCCAACCTGTGCTCCCATTTTATGTTTAATTTTTTTGATCATCTTTTTTATGGCCAACATTAATTTAAATTAAATGGAGCTTAAATGGTTATCTTAACTTATTTAAAATATAAGAAATTATAATTTCCTTTAAGCCGAACTTTAAATAAATAAAAACATATATTATTTCTCTTAGCTAGCTACCCAAAGCCCCGAAAAGTGTACACTCATGTCCAAGACAAATAGCAAAAAATAACAAAACAAAAAAAGCGACAAAAACAAGAGCTTGTATGTATTTCTCATCGAAAATGTTTGAGAAAAAAGCGAGTCAAGATGAAAAAATGTAGAAAAATAAAACAAAAGCGCAAATAAACAGACACACACACACAACGCCACAGAGTCACGCGGCAGACCAAAGTTATTGCCAAAATTTTCGGCATGTTTGCTTTTGAAATTTAAATTTCACATTTGTTGTCGTTGGTTTTTATGGCCTGGGCTATCATAAAAATCTCCGAGGGAGTGTGTGTGTGTCTCAGAGTGTGTTGGCCATTAAACTGCATTGGCCCGAAGAGTGGAGAGTAAAACTGATGCCGCCCTAGTTGCTTAATTTGCCACTAATGACAGCGACTAAAGCCGGGCGCGACGGCCCCTCATAATTGACAACTAAATTGGGCTTCTGACAGCCCCGACTTTTTCGGTGGCGGGGGGGTTTTTTCGGTTTTCTTAATCCCTCCCGAGATGTGACATATGCAGACTAATGAATTTTAAAATCAACGCTCGCCACAGGTGCCCGTCGTCCGTCGAGTGCCACTTCACTCCACTCCCCAGACAAACTGTCTGTCAAACGATTTGAATCCCAGTCCGAATCCGAATCCGAATCGGAATCCAAATCGCGGCATGAATGAATTACAGCAGCGACTGGGGGATCGCTGGATGGAATCAAATCAAGCATCAATAAAGTCGGCATATGAATAACATGAATTAAACATAAATGCAAAAGGAATGGCCTCGGCACACAGCCTCCGCGAGCTGATTGATCACTTTGCAGTTGCAGCCTCACTTAGCCCGACATTCCGCAGGGATCGGGCTCGGGTTTGGGTTTGGGCTGGGGATCGGGATCGGGCTCGGGCCGGGGATCCGGATCGGGAGTTACGGGGTGTCAAGGGGAGTTACGCGGGCACTGAGCTGAAATTTTAAATTAAAATTTTGCACACTCGAAGAGCAGGAAATAAATTCAGCGACCACGCCGCATTGATGCATGTCACGTTTGGGTGTTCGCTGCGTTTACGTGGAACTGTCAAAATGCAAACCGAGCCGAGAAATAAAACCAAAACCAAAACCAAAGCCAGCAGCAGCAGCAGCAAGAGCCAAATCCCAAAAGCTGCAACAACAATGGGCCCGGGCAATGCTAAGTGCCAAGTGAAAATGGTTTGGGGCATCAACTGTCAAAACTGACAGCAGAGTCACAGTGACTCTCGGCACAGAAAACTGAAAACTGAAAACCGAAAGCCGAGCCAACGGTGGCTCAAATTGAAAATTAACTTAGCGGAACTGGAAATTTTTTTTGGAGGCGTGTGAACCTCACACACACACACACACCTCAAAGCTCTTTGGCAAAAAAAATAAATAAAACAAAATAAAAACAGAAAAACGAAAATAATGTCGTCTGCGCGGTTTTTCGGGGGCTCTCTCCCTAATGAGCATAGATCATTTTCAGTCTGGCGGAGGAACAAATTTCAGACAATTAGGAGAAAACTCAACTGAAAGAATACACCATGTTTTAGATGATATTCTCAGCTGAAGGGAAAAACTACAATCATAATGGAGTTATTAAGGAGGGAGTAAAGAAGAAATACCCATTTAGACTTTCGTTTTGTTTTGGTGAAGACATTTTTATAATCTATATTGTATGCCTTGATTATTATTCCTTTTTAATGATTTCTGACATTTTTTAAAGGCATATTTTATCTTTATCTTCCTTAATACCTTTAATTTTTCTATTAAAATCTTAGATTGTCTTGCCCCTTGTTTATTGTTCCTATCTTTATCTGCAACTTTAATTTCGGTTCCAGGAATACAATCTAGCTGCAGGACAACGGCGATTGCTATCGACTCCGACTCCGACTCCTTCCCTCCGGAATTTCAATGGCGGCCAACAGGAAACGCTCACTCAGCAACACAAAAAAGGCGCGAAGCCATCGATATGTGGGCGGTGGGCGGTTCATTGGGGGAGTTGGTTTGGACGGCGAAACGGAGGGGCGGTAACACCCACGCACCACGGAAAATACCAACCAGAGCGGCAACTATCAGGCAACCCCCGCCAAAATACATTCATTAAAAACGCATTAGAAATGACATTAGAACAAATGTCCAGGGGGGAACAGCCGACGAAAAAAGATGGAAGAAATTACTTAAATAAAGCATAAATCGAAATGGTGGTTAAGGTCTGCGCGTTACTTCCCCCACAGCATTTTTTTCGGACTCGGTTTGGGAAATTTCCATAAATCTCTATCGAGTTTAGTATCTGACAAAGTTTTTTTTAATGTAAAATATAAATAGAATTTTGTTTGGCTTTAGATTAATTTAAAAGAATTATTATTTTAATTTATTAAACCAATAAATATTTAATGATGCTGTTAAAGAGACCCCTAAGAAAACCTGTCTTTAGTTAAATGGATAATAAATATGTTATAAATCTTTCTAAACGTAAACTTCCTCAATATAAATTCCGTGTAGGAATAGCCAGTTTAGGGGCAATAAAGTTTAGTTTATAAATTCGATTGGTGTTAAGAAACCAAGAACAAATCTATATTCAGAAAGTATATAACCGAATTGTCAAGGGATCTTGGAAGGACTTGAAGTGCTGGAAACATTACAATTTCCACGACTTAAAAATACAATTTAAATGACTTTCTCCCTAGTAGTGTCCTTGTGCTAAATTCCCACTAAAGTGTCAAGGAACACTTGTACAAGCTGAGGTACTTATACTTACTGTGCTGGTGATAGCTGGGATAGTAGCGCCGGTGGTGTCCGTTGCTCTCGAGCGCGTAGAAGGCGCTCATGTCGCTGGTGTCCAGTCCGGAACCGCCGCCGCCGCCAAGGGCCGCTCCCACGCTGCTGCCCGCTGAGCTGGCGCCGCTGGAGAGGCTGTGGTGGCTGTGGGCCAGGCTGCTGCCGACGCTGCCAAGGCCGTTTGTTTGGGGCGAGACGCCGCCCCCATTGCCGCCGCCGCCGCCGGAGGAGCCGCCGCCTAAGCGCGGACTGTCATACCAGCTGCGAGCGGCAGCCTCCGCTGTTGAGGTCATATCCATTTCGAGTATAATTTTGAAAGCTTTTCTGTGCTACCGGGGGCCAGGAATCGAGTCGGATCGGATCGGATCGGATCTCTCTAGGTCGCTCTAAATCTCTCTCTCTGCAAGGCTGGGGTCTTCGGGGTGGCTCCCTCAATTGCTACGCATTTTTTAACCGCACAATAACTCTCGCGCTCTGCAAGTCAAGAAATTTCAACTTTAGCAACTGAAGTTGTGTTTTATTCTCTGTATATTTTTATATATATTTTTTTTTTTTGTTGTCTGCTGTTGATAAGATTTTAACGGTAGCCGGCGTTATCACTCGCTCTCATTCTTATCGCGGGAGCTTTACATTTTTGTTCAATTGTTTTTATGGCTTTATGGGTGCGGTGTACAGTTGTACAGGATAACCACGAGTTGATTTACGATTGGACTTTTGGATCCGCTCCGGGTAGTGTGGAGAGTGTGTGTGTGTTTTTTTTGGTGTGTGGGAACTGCCAAAAATAGAGGGAAGCAAAGCGTATTTTTTGGCATTCATCGGTTGATTGATGGATGACCGCCCAGGGGATCTAATAAACATGTCCCCGCACAATGGCCTTGTGGCACTGTCACAATGTTTACACAAACACACACACCCAAGACAAAGACAGGGCGCACAAAGGAGAAATCCTGGGGATTTCGGCAACCGAATCTGCGGGATGTCAGAAGACGGCGCCTCCTGCGCAGGAAAGCAGGTGAAACTGAGTGTGTGTGGGCGCAATCTGGGACGAATTAGAGATTTATCGAAGAGCTCGTAGAGAAGGAACCTCAAGGCGTATCGCGTATCGCTCACAGACAACTCCCCCCTTTGATTTAGACAGGTAGCCACATTTTTGGGGAATTTTCGGGGGCTTATCAGCGATAGATAGCGCATACTATGTACGTATTTTGTGTGTGCACTGCACTCGATGATTTCTTTTCGAAACGATTATTATCAACGGGAGTTCTTTCTCGGCTCGACTACCTCTTCTGTTTGCCCCTCCTGTTTGCTTTGGCTTCGAGAAATTAATAGTACAACCCGCGTTCGGACTCTATCTTTAAGGTGCCAGATGCCTATCGCTCAATTGACAATTGCGCTACAGAAATGCGCGATAAGGCAACATAATTTGTTACCTCCCGAAGAAGGTGCAAGAAAAACAAATAACCTAGGTTTTTTTGATTTGCCTCCTGCCCCAGTCGAAAACTCAATCAATTTATCTATCTATCAGAGGCCCAGCGATAACTGGAGTGGAGGTGGAAATAAAAAAAAAAAAAAAGAAGCAAACACTTTTCATTAAATGTCTTCGTTTGGGTTCTCGTTTTTGTTGTTGTTTAGAGTTGATAGCAATAAATTGATAAGCGCAAGTGCCAGATTTTTTGTGAACGCCTGTGTCAGCAATTTTTGGGTTTCTCCGGCTCTGATCGCTCGATAAGGATAATGAACTTTCGGGGGGATAGCGGCGGGCCAGCGTTAAAAACTATCTCCAATTTGGTTTCTGGGTTTTTTCAAGAAGAATATTTAATTCTTGCGTTTTTTGTCACTCGATTGATCTTACATTTTATTCAAAAAACACTGATTACTACGACACACTGCTTGGTTTTTCTGGGTGTTTTCTTTTGCTTCGTATTTGTTGTTTCTTATTTATTTATATTTTATGTTTGGTACACTGAGCTCTGTGAATTTTTGCCGACGCGTTTTGAGCTTTTGTTTGTTGTTGGTGTTGGCGACCGCCGCGAGACGAGAATCGAAAGACGAACGAACGGGGACGCACGAACAATCGACGATAACACGCTTGCAAACACGTCAACAGTTGAAATCGAACTGAACGAACACGAGCGCAAAACAGGAAAGACCAGCGCGCTGCTTGCTCGCTTACGAACACAGACGCACGCTGGCAGCTCGCAGCCGCACACAGGCACACGCACACGGGCTGAGAGGGAGCGCTAGCGAGCGAGCGAGAGAGGGGGAGAACCCGTTTGCCGAGGGCCGGCCTTCGTGCGTGCGTGTGTGAGTGTGCTGGCACATACAAGATGGTCGCACTGTCAAGCAGTGCAGCCGGGTGAGCGAGAGAGATAGCTGTTGTTTTGGCAAGCGGACAATATGCCTGTCACTCTTCCGCTTGGCGAGCGGGGCGTGTTTTTTTGCAGGTAACCGGTTGCAGTTGCAGTTTCGGCTTGTTGTTTGTTTGCCCCGCTTGTTGTTCCTGTTGTTGTTGCTCTCTCCGCTCGAGTGCATCGTTCAATAATCTCTCTGCGGCACGCCTCTCTGCACTTGACACACACACTCGCACTAGCAGCGTTGCGTTGCGTTTTGGTTGTCTGTTCGCTCCGCTCCGCTCCACGCCGCTCTCCGTCGTCCTTCCTCCTCGCCCGCTGTCAAACAGTGACAACAATCATCGATCGTTCCGTTTGTGATTATGTGGTTTATTTATGGGCTTTAACATGTGTGCAGATTTGTCTGACGATTTTTGAGTTATGTTTGTATGCGTATGCCAGGGCGTGCGAGCGGGATGGCTAGCTGCAGCACACACATACAGAGGGGGCTAAATTTGCATAAATTAGCAGCTGGAAATTAAGAGAACTACACATCCCCATCGGTCGCCCTCTCGCACAGCATCTTTTGCGAAAAGATAGTTCCTATCTAGATGCAAATTATTAATATGGAGCTCATATATTTTCGCGGCAAGTTGGCTCCTTTGCTTGTGCGTATGTATTGCACATCTGCTGCGCATAAACAGCTAGCACACACACACAGGCGCTCGCGAACAAGGAGGAAGTCGAATACGTGTGCAACATTTTGGTTTTTTTTTTTGGCACAGTCAAACTTCTAAATAATAAACTTTTAGAGGTCGAATTTGTTGGCATAAAGTTAGATGAATTGGGTAATATTACCTTCGAGTTGTTGTCCTGAATAAGGACATTTTTATACAATACTTGAATTTGGAGAAGTAGGTTTATTTACCATTAATATTTACATGTTTCTTTTGGCAAGCAAGTACAAAAATCCAGTAAGATCTGTAGAAAATCGGTTTCAAAGTAAACGAGATTGTTAAAAACGTTTAAATCGAATACAAAAAGTAAACAAGATATAAAGATCTTCGATTTATAGGTGATCTTAAAAAGTACTAAGAAAAAATACAGAATAACTCTAAATTATATTCTTTATAAAGATGATTAAAGTTTTTTATTTATATTTTTTATTATAATCTTATTAGTATTCTATTCAATTGAACATATTCTGCCCATAAAAAGTGTTTTCCCAACTCAGAGTCGCAACATCTCTATAAAACATATTTTTTATGAAGCAGCTATAAAGTCTGAGTTTTAGAAGTTTGACTGTACACTGGCCCCGCATTGATTTTCGCTTTTCAGAAGCAAACTTTTTTGGCGCCAAAGGGTTAAGTGGGGCTGCACCTGTGCACTGGCAAAAGGATGCTATCTCCGAGCGATTAAGGTGAGCGGAGCGAAGATGGCCGAGTGGAGAGCACAGGAAAGACAGCTGCGAAACTTACCGAAAGTTTCCCAGGCCGACTTAATTCCACATGAATATTTTTGAATACATTTCGGATTCTCGCATTGATCGTTTTCCAAGGCATTTCATAAGTTCATATTGCCGAGATACGGATCTGACCAGATCTGGCCGGGCTTATGGCCGAAATAAACCGTTTGTCAAAGCCCCGGGCTGACTACCTAAGTAGTTTATGTATGTAAATACCTGCGACGCAGATAGCGCTGTTGATAGTTACAGATACATAATTCGAGATAAAGACACAACTCGAGACCCCGAGCTCCCAGAGACAGTGAGCGGCTGCCAAAAAAAAAACCTGTAACCAAAATCAGATCAACAAACGGTGCGAACACCAAACACGAGCGACGAACCACAGAAAAGCCAGAAACAAACAAACCACAGGAGAAAAAAAAACAGAGAGGAAAAACAAACACCAAAACAACACACACTGTGGTGTTGGTGTCGCCTCGAGAACAACGCCAGCAATCTGCCAGGCAATCTATAGTGCAAGGATATACCTATCGGATACGGATAGGATGGCAAAGCAAGCCGTCGCCAGCGAGAGATCTTCGATTAGATGGTATTGGAACTGGTATTGAATCTGTGTCCGCAGATTAGATAATCGCGCACTTGATCATATGGCGGCAATTTCCCCTCGAAAGTGTCAACATTTTACCTAATTACAGATTTTGTATCCATCCCAGGATGCGTAGATGCGCATATGTTATAATTATTATCAAGTGCAGTTTGGTTTTTACCACATGATGGTCCTTATTTAGAAACCTTCCATCGAGAAAGAGATTTTAAGAGATTTTAGTATTATTATTTTCATCAATTCTGCAGGCATTGGAATACATATAAGTTAGGATTTGAATCCAAAGGTTCTTCTATATTAATAAGGAATTAGGATATCTTTAATAAATCTAATCTACGAACTAAAATAAATATAATCTATTCTGACGCACGAATGATTCATATTCCAGGGAAACAGAGACTGATAATATATTTATATATTTATATTTTAGGTAGGTATTTTATTAGCTTTACTTGAGATCCATAGTCGGACTTTTTATTGTAGGACTCGACTATGTTGTGCCAGTTTTACACAGATCATTTGTCATCAGGTATGTTTATACAGTATACTGTTTGACCCCGCCCTAAGGGGATCTTCAGTAAACATTCTTGGGCACTTATATACCAACACGTCGCAGAATCCCGACTTGAGAATTTCTTGTGCTTGTTTGGCGACAACATTTTTGTCTGCCCATAATACTTGTAGGCCAGAGGGGGTTTTTTTTATTACCCCATCCTCTTGTATATAATATTTTATATATTCTTTTTGAATTCAAATAATATTCATACAACGACAAATAGTAGTTCCAAATGGATTAAATTCCTTATATAAAGACAAAGATATCCCGAGAGAAGCCTGACCAAAACTACAAATCTTGAAACCTAATAAATACAAATCTAATTCATATTACGCACTTCAGAATTATTTCCTTAATCGTAGAACCCTAACATTGTGAATAAGTACACCGGACCACCATAAATGTTGGTTATATTTAAACTGCGATTTAAATGTTGACTGATATAAATCACCTGAGATCCCGCTCAGCAATTCGAACGCTTTGAGACAGCACTGGAATGCCAGGGAAATCTCAATGGGTTTTGGGGCTTCAGCGATAAGATTCCCCCAAGTCATGTCTACTTATGGGTATCAAAATGGATGAATTGTCACGTCTGCCTGTCGAGCACTGGGAACTCAACTGGTAATCGCCAGATGATAAGTTCGCGTCAGCCTCAATTGGTTGAGGAAGTTGTAGCAGGGTACAGGTGGCACCTCTCGATAAGGATTTTAGTTTTTTGGGTATTGATGAGATACCGCAAGCGAGCTCACTTCAGAGATACCAAAATACTTATGAAGACTTCTATCAAGAATTCAGTAAACTTGCCTTCTTGGTTGCTTTATATTTTAAAGCTATAAACTCTACAGAATTTAATGTTTAATGACTTTCTTCTTGGCTCGGAGATTTCTGCTTTTACCTGTACCCACCTCACCCTAAGCGAGCACAATGGAAAGCATGAACATTTGCTGGGCCTTTGACTTTTCCTTCTGATGCACAGTTTTCCAGCACGTGCGCAGCTTTTCCGGCTCCGTCTGACTGCGGCGATGGGGCCTCCAGTGGAACGCCGTCGAGCAGACAGATGGGGAAGGGGATATAGGATCCAGACACGGCCAACGTCATGCCCGAACTATAGACCATGTCTGCCCATTTCCCCTCCCACGTAAGCCCCATTTTCCCCCAGCCGCCTCCCCTCCACACTATGAAAGTCCGACGCACGTTGCGTGTAATTCCGATTTTAATCGCATAAAAATGTTTTGTTTATATGTATAATTTAGTTTTAACAATTTGCGTTAACCTTTTGTTACCATTTTTAATTTGCCGAGCGCGCTCGCTCAGGTTGTTAAGCTCGTACTCTATTCGGGTTAGTTCATAAGCAGCAACAATTAAATGCTCCATAAAATCGGTTTAAATACGCGCTCAGTTTGCCTTGGTCCGCTATGCCATATGCCATATACCATATAGATACATATATACCCATATAGACGGTTATTATTGCCGAGCTCGGTTGTTGTTATAATTATTGTCATGCGATAGAAATCAACGACATTTTTACAGCATTTAAACAAAGCATAAATTCTGATTTAGTTTCAAAACCGTCGCCGGATTCTGGAGCGTAGAATGCATATTGCATAAACAGACTAAAATAGAGCAGCTGTATCATCATCATCGTGGAAGTCTGAACCAGTATCAGTAGCAGACATGCTTTTAAATACAATAAAAATTCTATTTAAATTGCCACCAGTAATTGCATATCTCCCGCTTTGCAATTCCCTCTATTGTACAAATTATTGAGGCCATAAATGTATTGCTGAGCACGGGTCCACACAATTAACCGGAAAATGTTAACGAATGTATGCCCAGATTAATTACAGTGTCGAGATTGATTCTTGGAGCCGGAATCTAATTAGTTATTGATTTAAAGATAATAAATTCATCATTTTCTAAGTGGACATGGCAGAAAGTAAGTTAGGGAAATAAAAAGTGATTAAAAAGACCTATTAAATAATTGCATAAAGCTAAATGCTGGCCTGTTAGATTATCTCTGTTTTTTATTTTTAGTTGCAATGCTTGATAAAATACTTGTGCTTAAAAATAGCTTCTCTAATTAAAGAAAAGCTTATTTAATGATAAAGTCTATCTGCAATGGATTTTACTAGATAAGCAATGTTTAAAAGTAATATATTCTTAGAAAACCCATGCATTTTTCTTTATTATATATTTAAATTATTCTTTCTTTGGTCTTATATATTCTTTAAAACAGCTTTCTGTATAGTTTTTGTGGTTTTCTCTTATCCCATCCAAATCCCAGCCCTGGCGCGGTCTGTCATCAATTTATTTTCCCCATTCATGTGCATCTCCCTTGGCAATAATCGGCAAACATTTGCGCCTCTCCACAGTTCCCTGCAATGGCTGCTCCTTGGCCTTCCATTGCTGTTGATTTTGTTATAGGCTGAGTATATAATTTAATAACTATAACAACAAAACGACAACATAGCGGCAGCGGCAACGATGGGGGTAACGTTCAGTTCATATGTCATGTGCCAGTTTTTTGACTGCAATGCAGCGCCGATGCCCCCACATTGACACCCAGCCTTGGCCCGTCTTTACGCCGTATTTGCCCCCTCATTTGCCGGCTTTTACATCCTTTACCCCATTTATTACCCCTTTTTTGGCCCTCTGCCTCCATCCCTGGGCCAATGCCGTCCATGCGTTCTAATTTCATAATAAACTTGGCTGCCAGCAACGAGCGACGGCGGCTAAAATTGGCTGGATGCAAAACCGCAACGGGTGTAAATTTCAGGGCCCCCTCTGGGCCTCCGCACGGGGCCCCCTTGCTGGTGCAACCGCCAATGGCGGCACATCCTGTGCAGCTCGTAAGCACCTCATGCGGCAGGCTATAAATGTAAATTGCCTAAATGGGCAAAAGCTCGAGCATACGTTGGCCAGGACATGGATACGTTACGAGGGAGGGAGCGAGCGGGAGCAGGGCCAGGAGTCCTGGTCACTGGCATCGTAAATGAAATCAGTTGGTGCGCGAATCCTGCATGGGTCAATTATGCAAATGTCCTGCACTCGACTCCGCTGGTGCATACATCTACATATATCTATGGGTGTGTGCCGTGCCTGTGTATCCCTTTGCGGCCAGGACATTGCAGAACGAAAGTGATTTGTGGCGGCCGCCCGGCAGTGTAAATCTGTTTTCATATTAAGTATTTTAGCGGCAAATTAAGTTGGACATGGGGAGCACCCAAAATTAACCAACGATTGCGAGGATTCAAACGAAACGTTCTAAATACTGGCTGCGTTTGAAATGCAATGCCCAGATTTTCAACTTTCACTCGAGAGCAGGGGAGAGCTTTCCATTTCAACCCTCAAAAGGTTCCAACTAATGCCCGGACACGTATGCGAAATGGATGGTGATGGGGGAAGGACACACTGCAACAAACAAAAGATCTGTCTAGGCTCGGACTAAGGTCCTCGTAACTGCTGAAGTTTGCTGTCTCGTACATTTCAAGCACGTTCGCAGCAGGAGTGGAGTCGGAGTACTATGAGTTGGGCCTAAAAGCAGGAGGGGCCCTGTTAATATAATCTTTGCTAAATAATAAAAAGTTCGAAGGTAATTTAAGTCCAAATCTTACATATTTTAGTGCCTTGTTTTAATATTGAACTAAAATTGGTGAAAGGAAGTTCACCTCCTTAACAAAATAGTCCATGAAAATACTTTTAAAGCCAAACTTGTTATTTTCTTAAGAATTCTTTTGAACTTTGTTAAATATATATATACTATAAGCTATTTATAAACATTCTGAACCTTAACACAATATTATTTAAGAAAATGTATAAATACTTTTAAAAACCGTAAAAGTATCTAATATTTTGGGCCCATTTGCTTTGACCCCTCGAGGTCGCTCCTGGGTCACTTCCATTGTTTGTCCATCGTCTGGGCAGGGGGCTTTCATTCTTTCGTTCAGATTTCTGTTTTTTTTTTGCCAATTCATGGAGCTTTGTCTGCCCCGTCCCGGGTCCTCGTCCTTCGTGCTTTGTCCTGGCCAATACGCTTGGCAAATAGCTGGGCAGGGCCGGCGCTCGTCGAGTCCTCATACATATGCATGCGAGTTTTCCGCTTTTCCACTTTTCCACGGCGAGCACGAGCCCGAGGACGATGTCTGGCCGTCAGGATGTTGGCTTCCGCCGTACGTTCCCGGTCCCGAACGATGGTGTTGGGTGTGTGTGATGCCTGTGTGTGTCCTGGGCAAGTCCTGCTCCTGCCGCGGCTCCTGAAAGCTTGGCTAAGCACCTGAGCAAACTTATTGTTAGCCTGCGCATTGTGTTCGATCGGAGCGGAGCGGAGCGAAGTGGGAGCGTCAAGGTTAACATGGCGCTGTCCTGGGCGAAATTACGATGTGTCTGCCAGGATAATTTTACGATTTCCTAGCCAGCCAAAGAGCGATGGCGGGGAATCCTCGAGGCCATTAAGCAATCAGCCCGTTCGGAGCTGTCCTTTCAACACCTACAACAGAAAAGGGAAACCGGGCCAGATGAGACACCATCTTTATGATGAACGCTCTGCCATGTCGCAGATACAGATGCAGATACGGCCCCAGATACGGATCCAGATCCGGGCCTTGCAAATTACTTAAAAAAATACACACACAAGGGCGGAGAGCCGAAGAAAATCTCAACTGATGGCCGTCCACTCGGCGCTGATGAGACGCTGGCGATAAGGACGATAAGCGCTTACGCATTTCGCCATACAGATCCCAGGAAGAGGATGGGAAGGCAAAGGGACCACGTAGGGCAGGAACAACAATAGCAAATCGTACACTCAGCCAAAAGCTGTTAAAAAATTAAGCAAAATGGGATATTCTATTATTTATTTGGTAATAACATCTGAACTTAATATTGTAGCAGCCCTAAGCAACCTCTTTAATATATACACACATTATATAGTAGCTCTAAGCATCTTTGTTAATCGATATACACATAAAGCAGCTCTAAACACCTCTGTTATTTACATTTAAACACCCTGTTAAATAAAGCTGTTAAGACGATGTTAACGAAGGATAAAATAAAAGAACAGGACAGTCGTGCGAGTGATCCCGACCTGAACTGGTGTTTGTTTTACTCTGTTTTATTATCTCTGTTAATTTATTTTAAATATATGATGATAATTTCTGATAAATAGGATTTCTCCCACTCTTAGTTCGGGATATAAGTACAACTTTTCTCCCAGTGTAGCAGAACAAGAGAGTTAACGCTTTTCTCTCTCTCTGTCCTCCTTTTTTTTTTGCGATTGCTGCGATCAGATAGGCGATCGTGTGCGACGGGGCGTGCGGGAAGCGAACGGTAGGGGACGGCCATAAGAGGGGTGGGGTGAGATGTTTTTAAGGGCGTCACAAGGTAGGGGGAGCGGGAACGGGAACGAGTCTCGTCGGATCTGCGAGCGGCAAGTAATTTGATGTCATATTGTGTCACACACTCTGTCCCAAAGAGCCAGAGATAGATGGTCGCTGATAGCATCCAGAGAGAGAGAGAGCAAGGCCATGATTGCAGCAGACCCCGCTTTGTCGGGGATTTCTGTAGTCCTTCAGATGATCAGAAGCCATGTCCTTGTTGGCTCCGCTCCTGTTTGTTTATGCCATAATCGTAGGCGTTGATTTTGGCCTGGGTTTTCGGTAGATCAGAACATCCTTTACCAGGCACTCGGCACTCGGGTGATACACTCGTTGCACAACCGAAATTTGAGAACGCCAATGAGCGGAATTACCAGAAAGAAATACACAAAATCCCACAACTTATGTCACTCTTTTGATGATTGGAAAAACACCGACATCTAAACTGTTTTCGAAAATATGCAGTTGGGCAAGTGTTTATATAAAACATTTCAGAAATTGTTGTCGTACATAAAGTAAAAGAATTAAGGCTGCATATAATTAATTTTAATGTGGCAATCCAGTTCCTAAGGAAAACAAGTAAATGATTGTATGAAACGGCTTTTTAACATCAGAATTTCTAATAAGGCGAGTGATTATTATTGTTAAGATCATCTTTAATAAATACACATTTATATTCCCTTATATAAACAATTATTAAAAGCAAGGGAAAGCTTAAATTGTTTTTCAGGAACAGAAACTCATTGATTATGTAATAAAAGCCTAAAACTTTCATTATATTTTCAATGTTCTAAAGTAAGGTACAGGTTTATAGGGAAATCTTTTCCAAAGCTTCCCATCATTTTCTCTCATTTAAGAAATCAATGGCCAAAAACCCTTAACTACCGAGCACTTAAAACACTCTGTAAGTGCTCCCCACCAATTATTCCTTTAATTCAACTGATTTTGGGCAGGCATTACTTTCTTCGGCTTACGGATTACGGGATTGCGTTTACGGATTTGTTTTTATTTTTTTTTATACATTTTTTTTTCCTTTCGCACGCGTTCATTTTCATGGCCTTTGTTGTTGGTTTCGGGGCACTGTTTTCGGAGCGTCTGCGGCGCTTCTTTAATGGTTGATGGTTAATGGTTAATGGTCAGTCTTGAGGTCTTCCAGATCCAGTCTCTCCTGGTCTCTCAACCTTTACGAGCTCGTCACTTTACGATTATTTGGATGGTTTTCGAGAGCATGAGTGTTTTGGTTTGGTCTTGCGTGGCGCATACAAATGATTTGATTTGCCTCAGATTTTCGGTGAACAGCGCGTCTATATATATACAGATATCGCATGAGCCACACGCTGCTCTGCTTTTAAGCATGATTTTGGAGTTACTTCATTTGTCACTCTGGATTTATTCGGTTTTATGGCTTTTCCCGAGAATTTGCCACAGCAGCCAGCCAGCCAGCCGAAAAGTTGACGGGTCGTCGGCTATTGACTTTGATTTTAATGGCCCTGGCCCTCCTCGCCTGTCTTTTGCCTAATTTCACTTGGCCAACGGCGGCCACTGACCAACAGTTAACAGCTAACAGCCGCCCCCTCTTTTTTTTTCTGCCCCCGATTAACACACAGCGAGAAAATGAGATCATTAAAGGGTCAGTGCTTGATATTTTGCATATAAATATATAATAAGTCTATTAAAATAAATCTAAAAATTTAATAAGGCTTAAGGGAAGTGTGAAACAATTAAAATGGTGTCCTATAAGCTCTAAATAATCTCCAGATAATGTTTATTGGCATTTTAGGACTTGGTTTAGATATTTTCTTTGTATATTTCGGTTATTACTGGTGATCCATATTTCATTCTTGAATTATACTTCGGTAAATCTTTACTTTTATAAATTATTTCCAAGGCTATATTAGAAAAAGTTAGAAATCATAGTTATTATTTATTGTAAATACAATTTTCTTCAGTGCCCCAAAGACTTTCTTTAACCGTATTTTATTTACTTGGTATCTGACGGATGGTTGTACTTGCTAATGAGTTCATTTTAAGTAGTTCGCCGCATTCCAATTGCTCGGTTCGATTTGTATCTGAAAGTGCCTTTTAGAGACTGTGATTAGTTTTAATGGCCCGGTTTTAGTTTTTACGGCCAGCACCAACCAAATCGAATCGAATCAACACTCCATCGACGAAATTAAATTGCTATTTTAATGAGGCCCAAGAGCCCAGGGCCCAATAAATAGTTAAATAGATTCCAGGGATCGGAGACCTGCGGACAACCGAAAAAATCGAATGGAAATGGGAAACCATTTGACGCCCAATAAGCGACGAATAGTTTTTGCGACTTTTTCGCAAATGAAGCAATTAACACGGCCCTAGAAAAACAATAACCGAAAGCTGGGGAAAAATGAATTGATGCAAACATTTTTGCGCAAGGCCATCGGAGAGTAAACACCGCTAACTGTTATTTATCACGCGCCTGTGTGTGTGCGCGTATCTGTGTGATCTATCCACATGTGTGTGTGTGTGTGCGGGCAGGCGGGTGTGTGTGTGTGTGTGTGTGTGTGAGAGCGCCCCAAAGTCTGCGGCATCAAATGTTTTTAGCCCGCATAAAAAGCCAGGCACAAAAACTTATCAAAGATGCAAATATGTTCCGGCATCGGGCTTTAAGAGAAGGGTCACCAACTTTTGGCTGTGCTGAAGCTCCATACAGCAAATATGTCGCCGAAATATCTGCCCAAGAAATCTTTAAGTATTTGAGAAATTTGAAGTAAGTTTGGTTCGGTTTAAACGGAGATAGATTCGATTTAAGTTCATTTTAGGTTAATGTTAGATATTTGCTTAGTTTTTGTATTGTTATATCATAATATTAACTTAAAACCTTTTTGATAGAAAAACTAGAGTGATTACAAGGAATATTATATAAATATAGGGTTTGTTAGGACTTTTAATATGGAAAAACAAACATTTAAATCAAGAAATTCATCATACAATTGATAACTTGTAGAAAAGTTATATTATTGTATTTCTATACTTAATATTTTATTATTAAAAAAATATATTTACATATGTGTTTTAACCTTTTTTTTGGAAATAAAGATATTTTATTTTGAATGTGTAAGGTAATGGAACATCTTTTGAAAGAGATTTCTATTATTGTAATAATAAAAATGTTACATAATTATTTCCCTTATTTAAAATAAATGCAGTCTTTAATATATTTTCTATTAGCTCCATACAAAAATCTTAATTTTTTATAAGTTAATTTCAGCTTTTTATTAAATTCCAAAAAGCACACAAGCTGCCACATTGAAAACCCGCAGACTTAAATTTTCCTGAAAGAAAACCCGAAACCTTTGTCCAAAAAAGGTGTCACACACACACGGCAGCATACAGAGTACTCTCGCACACACACATGTGTGTGTGTGTGTTGGTGCAATGCAAATATTTTTGACGTTCACTGAACTTTTGCAAAAGAGAAAATTATGCAAGCTTCCCGCAGTCTGTGTGCATATGTGTGCGTGTGCGTGGCGCGGCTGTGTGTGCGTGTGACAGCTGTGTGACAAAAATTATGGCAAACAACAAAAGCCAGGCAGCAGAATGCAAAAAAAAAAAGAAAAATGAAAAAAGATGAAAAGAAGAGAGAGGAGAAACGAAAAACTATTTTTCGCAGCCGCCGAGGCGACAACAACGAACATCTGCAACAACAGTTGCTGCGGCTCAGAGAGAGTACCACAGCGAGGGCGAGAGAGCGCGCGCTAGAGAGCGACTGCGACGCTCTCCCACTGCGCACACGCCGTAACCAATGAGAGAGTCAATGAAGTGTCAAACGAAACGCCGCCCAAATCAAAAATGGCGAGTTGTAGAAAGAGATGGCATGCCGGAGGTCACTATGTTCGTCTCGCTCTGGCTGCTGCCGGAGCTGAGCGCTAGGCCAGCAAGCAGTGCAAGCAGTTCAATTCAGTTGTGGTCATCGTCGAATTACGAAAATTATCCTGCCGGAGATGTTGCTGCTGCTGTTGTTGTTGCTGCTGCTGTTGCTGTTGCTGCTGGCAATGCAATCCTTTCCTTTGCTTATTTGATTTCAATTTCAATTGCGGCGCATCCTTTTGACGTCCTTTATCAGCCGGCTAGGTGAACCTGTCGCCTTTGTTTGCCATGATAATTGCATTTGTGTGAGATCTCCACAACGTTCCTTCCACCTCTCTCTCCCCTTCCCGCTGGCCACCATCTACACACTCCTTTGTCATTTATCAAACATTTTTTCCTCCGATTTCTTTTTGGCTGAACTTTGGCCGACAAAGCGTGCAGCGCATGCAGATTAACTTTTCACCTGTTCAATCTGTACACAGAGAGAAAAGGCCATTCACTTGGAGAATTTACACAGAGGTAACTCTAAAAAATTAGATCACAGATAGTGATCAGAATATCATAACTGATTTTGTACTGTATTTCCAAAAATAATTATAGAACTAATACATTCTCAAAAATAGCCCCCTAAAATATGTGTTTAATTATAAAATAACTATTACAACTCATAAATTATTAAACTTACTTAAAAGCAGATAAAGCCTTAAAAATAGGTTTCTTATACAATATTTTTAATGCTTTTATTCCATAAACTTACTTAATTTGAGATAATTATTACCCTAAAATACACATTCTATCTGAAATTGTTTAGTAATTATTTTAAACATGATTTTGTTTCTCCTAAACTCTTAATTTTCCCGTGTACAGGTAGGGAGGTGCAGGGATGGTTAAAAAAAGGATGTTAAACTATGGAAGGGAGAACAGTAGCAATCAGCCAGAGTTGTCATTGAGTTGCCGCTGATTGAAATGCCGTTTGTTTCATAAGCTCGCCTTTCATTATTATTGCTCGCTCATTCACACAAGCCACAAAAAGCGAAACAATGCGAAAATTTTAATGAAAATTGTCGCTTGACTTCATTTTAACTGCTTCTGTGTGGGTCTCATTGATAACAAAAGGAAAAAACCAGCAGCAGCAGCCACCAGCAACAATATGCTGATGTCCCAGCAGCAATCAGTTCATTTTATGTCAAAATGTGCAATTTTAATATAATTAAATCAAACGATTCTGCTGATTTAAGTAGCAAACTTAAGGGAAAAAAGGATATTACCAAAAACAATCGTACACACTTTTAATTAAAATGTATGGTTAATTTTTAAATAGGATCACATGACATTTATTGTCTTTTTGATCTCAAATCTTTTTAAATCACTTAAATTGTTTCATTTGAAACACAATTTTAATCTAATAAATAATATATCTATTTTCAATTAGACTCTAAATAAACCTAATGCCATATTCATGAATTATCGCTTATTAATGGCCACAGCATATGCTGATAACCAATTTGCAATTATTATTTTTATTTTCGGAAAATAATAAACTCATATCAAATGAATTGGCAGCCTTAAAGAGCGGCGATAAAATTTCCGCTGCTTTTCCCACATTTAGGGTTAAATCTGCGAACAAAAAGCGCAAATAAAAATTTAATAATTGTGTTAAAATATTAAACTGACAACAATTGGCAGGCCCGAACGCAAAAGCCGCAAAAAGTGGCCGTCGCAGAGATTTTAATCCGCCGATAAGGACTCAAATCCGAACTCAAATCCCGGCAGCAACCCTCGCCGGCAGCAGCAGCAGCAACCCCCCAGCAGAATAGCAGAAGGATATATGAAAAAGGGGGAGGATGGCGGCTGGTATTAAGGCCTGACAAATCCTGCCAAGGCTCGAGCTCGTCCTGAATCAGATTCCCCCCAGATTCGCTCGGCAATCTCGGATTCTCATTCTCGTATCGACGATTGCATCGTTCTATTAAATTACCAAAAGGCAAACGACAAACGGCAAACGTGTGCTGGGTCTTTCGCTTTGGAGGAGGATGGGGTTTGGGCTTGGGTTTGGGACTGGAATTGGAATCGGGACTGGGGAAGCGGGCTAAAGTGGGTGGTGGCTTCGGCTTAAGCTGGGGGAATTGCCTGGTCGCAATTGAGATAAGATTCCCTCGGCCGAGATACAAGATATGTCATGTATCTCGCACACGAGAGCCACAGCCAACGAATCAAAACCAAATTACATCAAATTCTCATCCTCGGCTGGCTGCCTGCCTGGCTGGCAAATAATTATAAAAGTCACAGCAGACAGGCAGCCGATCGAAGATAGAACATGCATTGAACGCCGATGGAAGGGGGGCACTCGAGGGGAAGGCAGTCACATGCACTGAACCAAAAACGTGGGAGTTACACGACCAATTAGGCTCGGTAAGCTCAATTAATATAATTAAGTTAGATGTAACTTATTAATTTACATTGGAATGATAAGGGTTGTTATTAATTTGTACTTTTTACTACAATAAAACATTGCAGGTCATCTTAACAATTTTAAATAAAAAGTAAATATAATTAATTCAGTTTAATAAGTTTCGATTTAGAAGAATTGTTAGCATTTCCTTATCCTTAGCATCCTTATTTTAAGATCTCTTCAAAGTAAATCCCTTTTAATCTTATAAAGACTTCAGATAATATTTTGGGAGCATTCTTTCTATCGAGATTAAAACAGCAAGTACTCTTTCCCTAATAGCTTAATAAATACTAATAAATATAGATATTATATATGAATTAACCTGGTTACTTTATATCAGATTTAATCCCTTAAATATCAAAATTTCTAGCTGTGTAAAATCCTAGACGGATGCAGGTTCGATACTGGCAATGCGGAGGCCACGTGTGACTAATAGAAATTTGCATGCGCAATTATTTGAACAAACCGCAGCAATTACACGGCAGCAACACGCAGCAGCGCAGCAGCACAGCCGCAGCAGCACAGTGGCAATCGACAGACAGGCTAATTAGAAAAGAAGTACACTCGGGAAACAGAAGAGGGAAGTTCCGGAACATAAGAGGATGTAGTAGCCGCGCGATTCTCTGATTCTCTATTTGTGCGAGACCGCAGCGAATCGATTTGGGCATTTTAATGCCCATACAACGTGCTGGTCCTGCGAGCAATTTGTGCATCGTTAGGGGTAACTGCAGACGTACATAGATAGACGTACACCTCCACCACTGGAAGTCCCACACCCCCGGGGCCCACTGTTGTGATTTGTTGTGACATCTTTGGCCGAATGTTGTTATGCAAAAATTAGGCGCATAATTTTATTGCAATTTTTACGATCGACCAGCGGCGTGTGGAACTGTGAGAAAGTTTTTCCTCAACCTGATGCGATTTTAATTGTGAGAAACTTGCTCTCCCAAATTGGAATTATGAGCCATTACGCTGGGAGCGGTTCTTTCTGTGAAAATTATGATAATTTCATTTACTGGGAATCCTTTTTTTCTCCTCTTCCATTTCTTTTCCCCAAACAAAGGCGGAAAACGTCTGCGCACCTGACAAAAGGGGGAAAATCGTGAAAAGTGCCTTTCATGTTTGACAAAACTGCAGCGACAACAAAGCCAAAACACAAAAATCCTTGCACTGATTTCGGGCACTTAAACATCCACGACAGCCACGAAAACAAACAAAAACAATTTCGCTTCGAGTTTGCTTTCTTTTTTTATTTTTTCTATTTCGTGGAGGGAAATTGATGAAAAACTGTCACATCATCGGGTCTCCTTGTGTTGCATTTGCTAGGCTTTGATGTTGCGTATCCCATTGTCCTGGTGTCCCTGTCAAAGGGATTTTCCTCTGGAGCATTGGATTTCACGGTCCTCACTCCCCTCACAATCATTCCGAAATACCTGTCCGTGATGTCTTCTTGTTATTGTTGATTGTTGTGCCAAAACACTCGACACACTTTTCAAAAATACAAAAAACTGAGAGAAAAATCTAAGGGTCTCGATCGGAAAAACTATGAAAATCTGAATAAAATGTATGATTTCAATGCAAAGTCTATAAATTACCTGAAACTTAATTTAAAGAATAGTATTAATTGTTAAAACTCAAAAAGATTCAGAGTTAACTTCCTCTTCTACCAATTTTAATGTTTTTTTAATTAAAAAAAAATTCTTATATCGAGTATTAATAATTTCATTTTCTTCCTGTGTTTAGGGAGTTTCACACTTAAAAACTCTTCATGTCCTGGCAGTCAACACCTGAAATAAGAGACCCTGAGCGGATCCTTCAAGTACAGTCCTATATTTGCAGCGGAAAATCTTCGACCAAACCATTTTTCTTAGCCGTATTCCCTTGCCACACATAGATACATCTCTGAAAGCCATAAATTCTTCAAACATTAGAGCAGAGCAGAGCAGTAGATCCTAAACCACCCGCAATACAACAAAAACAATAAAACGTGGCAGGCGCATCCTGGCCCATTCTGCTCTTATCCTTGCAACCCCAAAAAAGGAGAAAAAAAAGCAACATTGCCTTTAACCTGGCCCACAAGTCACGGCCCAAAAGTTTCGTTGTTGCCGCCGCTGATGTTGCTGCTGCTGTTGTTGTTGCTGCTGATGCTGTTGTTGTTGCTGCTGCTTCCAGCTGCGGCTGTTTCTTTTGCCGCTTTCCTTTTGGCAGAACGAGAAAAAATAAAGGACGAGAGGAGGGGACAAAGTCGCAGGAGCACACTGTACGCGCCATTTTCCGTGCGATTGCCAATGTTAAGCGCAGCTCCCGAGAGCCAGCCGGAAAAACCACCCGCAACCACCAACCACCCACTCTCGGCACCCCCACCTCTTCCCCCTCCCCCCCACCCCATTCCGCTCCTTTAACGTGGGTGTCCTTGCTGTTGTTTTTGTTGTTGCCGCTGCCGCTGCTGCTGCTGCTCCCTCTGGACCAGAAAAAGAAATGTTTCGCATAAAATGTTATCGCAAAGATTTACGACCCGACTTTTGCGCATCACACGCCACCGCCAACCCCCCTTCGCAGCCTCACCCCTCTCCCCTGCACCCTTGTCCGCTCATCCCCCTACCCCTCGGCATCCAGCAACTTGTTTTATGATAATATACGAGCTTTCTCCGCTGAAATATAAATGTTGTGTGTATGAGCACTGCCTCTGTTCTTCCTTCACTTAGCCCCCCATTTAGCATGGACGTGGCCAAGGGGGGGGAAAGGATTTTTCAACAAATTGCAGGCACTAATATACAAAAAATATAAAAGAATGCATGAATTATGACAAAGATCAGTCCATTTCGATATCTGTTTCATATACAAACTCCTCTAAATTTATTTAAATTTCCATAACAAGTATTATTTACTTTAAAATAAAGGCAACTTAACACCAAAATATATTTAATATATCTTTCAAATCTCATTATCTATTGAGTTCCCAGAAAAATACTTCCTACGCCCCTGTGCCCAGTTCCTCCTGTTTCTCAGAGTTTTCTCCTTTTGCGCCATTTTGGCTGTCATCCTTTGCAGGAGTCACATCACTTGGCTGGCGTATCTATTTATCTAAGCATTTGTACATATTTATTTTAATGTTGAGGCAGCCCCACACAGTGACTACAATTGTGCCCACCTCAGGAGCTGAAGGCAGCTGAAGGCGGCAGCTCCATCTTCATCCTCTCTCCCCCCCAAGAAGTGAATCCACAATAAAAATGGCTGCTGTATCCATAAGATACATGCCACTGATTTCTATGCCAACGCTTTATCTCAGCAGGCATAGGAAAAGCTTGGCTTTTCTTCCTTGATATGTGTGTTTGGCTTTGTGCTTCCTTCGCCGCCTCCTTCCCTTGGAGCGCCAAAAATCGTAAAATGAAGATTTTTCATGTGGATTGTAGTGGTTCCGGGGGCTGGTTGGCACATCCTTGGGCGCATCCTTGCCGCTGCGGAAGTAATTTATGACTTTTCGTTTTGCAAATGTTTAAATCTAAACATAAATATTCCCTCTTCCATCTTCCCCATCCCCGGCAAAAGCATATGAGCAGCGCTTGTATTTATTTCATTTGCTTTTATTTGCCCTGATAAATTGTGCAATATATGGCTATGGCTCTATGGCCATAAACATCACAAACGAGCTGAAATTGGCTTTAACGGTGCCGGCGAAGGCTTAAAGTCTCCAGTCGAAATCAATGACAAAATAATTATACCCACACAGGCACGCTTTGGATTTTATTAATCAAATTATGAGATATGGCGTCAAAATGAACACATCGAGAGCTCTAAGCCGACCGGCAAACTGGAACAAGTCGCGTGAGTCAGAGACAAATGAATGGCGCTGTTAATGGTATTAAAGGCAAATACGAAATACGATACCACAGTGGCCGCTCCATATGGAAAACGGAGGGGTACTCCATCGATAGGCCTCGCTTTTAGCCAACTTACACTGCCCGAGCCACACGCATTGCCTTGGAAATTAATGAATTGACAGCGATTATCCTGACCGCATCATCATCGACATCATCAGTGCCAGCATAAATAAACACAGATTCAATTACTTATGCCAAATAAGTAGAAATGATTCAATAATGGAGCCGAGATACTCGTACAAAACGAAACTAGGCCCATAGCCCACACAGGCATCAGAGATAAGGAGCTGGGTGCTGGTGGCAGGGAGCAGGCAGCTGAGAGTCAGGAGCCGGGAGTCAGGAGCCGGGAGTCTGGAGTCAGGAGTCCCGAGCCCAAGGAACTGCTACCATGGCGAACAAACTGATCAAATATGCTTAATTATAATTTGATTTGATTTATGAAGCCTTCTGATTTCATGTGACATTTGTAATTATTCTTGTCGCGCCCCGAACAGCAAGTCGCGATCAACGAAATCATCGCACAGGCAAGAGGCAGCCCATAAAGGCACTTGGAAAAATATTTCCTAAATTTATGATGTATTTTTCAGTCTTAGAAACTATTAACGACTTTATTATATGCACAATTTTGACACTATTTGAATTATGAACATGTAATTATAATCTTTCAACTTCAGAGGATACAATTTCAATCTGATTTTCTCTGTGTAGCAACTGGAGGGCTCCAAGGAACAACATCATCATCATTGACAAACGCTGCCGTTGTTCCTGTTGCCTGGTAATATATTGTTGTTATTGCTGTGCTCTTTACCTTTTGCCTTGGCCATTGGCAATGATCAACGATGTCGACAGTGACAACGACGAGGAGCAGGCGACAGTCCTGAGCTGCATACGAAACTAGCAGCGCCTGATGAATACGTACAAGCAGCTTATATACGTGTTGAGGAGGGTGTTGGAATAATGTAATGCCTAAGATGCCATAATATTTACTTACCAAGGCGCTACACTGTCGGAAAAATGTTATTAAAAGGCATAAGCATATTAATAAAGGCTTAGAAAGGCGGGAATCCTTAGTAGATATAAGAGATTCCGTTTAATATCTACAAATGCTTTTAGTATATAAGATTCAGATTAAAATCTTGTAGTTTTAGAACCTCAAAATCATTTAGCTTTTTATGACAAAGTTCTGTGTAATCAAACCCTCATTTTGAAGCATTCAATACGTTTATAAGGGCATTGCTCATTCGCTTCCAAGTCAATTCACTTTATAGTCGTCGTCATCGTTGTGTGTTTATTTATTTGTACTTTGGCAGCCAGATATCATATACTAAGAGCATATAGAGAGCTGCAATATATACACCCATATATGAGCGGGTCTCGGTTACCGTGGCTGCGTCTATGGGGAATAAATCAACACGCTGTGTGGCTTCGTCAACGATCCATCTTGGCCCGGCTGTGACTCTGTATTTATCGGCTTGACTGTCTGGCTGAGGGGTCTTCTAGTTTTGGCCTGCTGCCGTCGATCAAAATCGGAGACCGCAGCCTGTTGATCGGAAATTCTCGCCTACGATCGAGTGACAATCAGTCGACGGTGCGCCGCGAGTCAGCCAAAACAAAGCCAGATCAAATTTAAGGTAGGTTGGTTGGCCAACCTCAGCCCCTCAATGGAGATCAATATGGAGCTCGATCCGCCGATCACCCGATCCCCGATCCCCGATCACCAATCTGCGATCCGACCTCTCGCCCGCGTAGATTATCGCCGTTCGATCGCCGAAATCGATCAGTTAAGCCAAAGGCGCGCGCCTTCTCCGCGGATAATAAGCTGAATAGGCGTATGACAATAAGCTATGTAATTATATGGCATATCGGTCGGCCGGCAGTGAGAGAGCGCAACTGGAGCGGATTACCACGATTACCGATTCCTGATTACGGAGAAGTGCGTGGGCAGGGAGCCCTAGAGGTGGCCTCAGCGGTTTCAGTAACAGTCCCACGGCGGAATATCAGATGGAGATGGGATATTAAAACGATATGTCACGCCCCATGTTACAAATATTTTAGGAAAAATTATAAATAAATGGTTTTAGAACGAATCCATTATAAATCAATATAATAAGTAACATTTAGTATTATAAAATACGATAATAACATAGATATAATAAACGGCTTTATACAATCGATTATTTCGATAAGATTGTAAAAGTAAATAAATGTATTAAATAATATATAAGAAGCATTCGATAAATAATGTCCTATGATTACATTTTAATTACCTTAATAATAGTTCTACCATTAAACAAATATCTTTGTAGTTTTTAAATCGTCTTTTATCGATAACATTGTAAATAAAAATCGATATATATCGAAATATACATTTTTTAATTAACATTTTCCTTTTATTCTTTAATTTCTTAAGACTTTATATTAAATCCACTTAATTTAAGAATTTCAAACTCGAAAATCTTTGTGATTCTATCAGAGCAAAGTATTATAAGTTCAAAAATTAATTGCCATGAGGAAACCGACTTTTAAACATTGTATATCACCAAGATTCCCACTCACATTGTCATCGCGCAACTGCATTATAATTGCGGTTGACAAATTGCAGTCAGCATGAGACGGATTAGCCCAGAGGTGTATGTACCTTATCTGGAGGGGTACCTGCAATATGGGATACCAATTCCCTCCCTTCACCTGGCGGCTGTTCTGGTGCTGTCTTTTAATTAGCATGTCATGTGCACTTGAGCTGTCTCCTGCCACGCCTCCTTTGGAGCGGAGAGAGAAGTGCATTTCGCCCCACGAGAGGATGACTGGCACTAAATTCAATTTACTTTTTAAATATATTTCGTGGGCTCGGTTCACGCAGCTCATTTGTGTTTACGGCGGCGGCTGCCACTCAGGCCGCTCCTGCGATGATTGGCGCTTTTTTCCCCAGTCGAGGCCACGCTACGCGGAATCGGGCTAATATCGATGACTTGGCCATTGAGTGGCCCGGTCGGATGCTGGTTGCTTCTACCAACCGAACTGAACCAACTGACTGACTGACTGACAGGCTCTGACCGGGGATATTTATTAGCCAACTACTCAAACAGCGCCACTTGAGTTTGTTTTTTCTTTCGTATTTCTTTTTTGGGCTTGCGTTTTTAATAAGCGGTTACCTTCTGTTTTCCATCTCCTGGCGCAGTTTTCAATTAGCCCAAGGGTTCGCCAAGGGTTTTGGCGGGGTCTCCGGGTTCTGCACTTTAATTAATCGCCGTGTCTAACAAAATATGACAAGCGCCATAAATTAAAGAGCTGCCCAGCCACTCTCCCCCCGATACCTGAACTTGTCCTGATCTGGGGACACAGGCAGAGCACTTAAAAAAATTAATATAAGAAAATATGTAAAGAAAGAAAAGTAAATTAATTTTAATTTGGAAGTATTTTCTATTCTTTGTAATGTTTCTTTCTTTCTTGAACCAACTTTGAGATCTTTCGCCTCTTAAAAGCAATGCCAATTATTTCCATAAAGTTCTTACATCCATCAAGTATTTTTTATGTAAACATTTTACTTAAATCTATATCTAGACTTTTCTGCGAGTGTGAGTCCCTGGACTTAGCTCCAACTCCAGATGCAGCATTTGGCTCCCAGTTTGGCTGGAACCGCAGGTGTGCTCGTGGAAAATTTGCGTGTGCGGACAGCTAAGCTGCTACCGCGCTTAGTTAAAGCCCGTTCCGGGCGCATATAAATGAGAGATGTTTAACTAAGAGACACACACAGGCTCTGCATAAAATGAACACAAATTATGGGAAAACAAAAAGGAAAAAGTATAGGAGACGGGCATGCAATGGCGGCAATTGGGAGCGTGGGCTCAGAATCACTGATTTGGACCCAGTTAGGTGTTAAGCCAACAAATGGAAGATATTTAATGGGAACTGCGCCTAATTGAATTAATGAAACTGAAGCATGTTGCTTACATAAATTCTGTGAAACTAGAATAATATCATAAATTAAATAGCAGTTTCTTGAAATCTAATTTATAATCAACCTGATTTATCTGTAAAATACCATTTTCTTAAAAAAAAAAGTCATCCATTTAAGGCCGTAAAGTGAGATAACAACTTTCGCATTTCGCTTAACCAAATCAAAAATCTTAACTACCAGAGGTCCTTACATAATACAATTATATAATATAGCAATAAATTCGTGTGCAGTCGCATATAAATTAAAACCGTGCAAAACAAAAGGGTTACGCTCTGGCCTTTTGTGGCCCCAAAGGAAGAAGTGGCAATGGCAATGGGACAAAGGACGGGGAATGGATTTGGGAATGGGATTTGGCCGAGGGCGCCACATAAGCCACACACTCAAAATAAAATTAACCCTAAATTTTAGAAATTCGCCATAAAAATTTCTTTTTTCT
>JAEIIF010006459.1:0-10317 GCA_018874455.1 Drosophila trapezifrons
ACTCTCATTGAAAGTGCGTATAGAGTCGTCTTGCTCGCACTTACGTAAAATCCTATGTCAGCCTCTAATGAGAACTCTAATTAATGAAAACTTGTGCCCTGTGTCATAAGGCCATAATTGGATCAATAATATATATTTATTTTTTTTGTATACACATCCGGTTATCTAATCTTTAAAAGGGCGACCCACGAGATTATCAGATATTATGCGGGCTTAAATAATGCACTTTTGATGAGTCAAACCTTAAATGACCTGAAAAAGTATTAAATGCATATTATCTCTAGCTAAAAAATGATATAAACTTTAAATTTAAGAAAAGTTAATGCAAAAAATAACAAAAAATAGAGGAAATAATATAATCAGGGATTAGTTTGCTTTTCACCATTGCTAATGCTTCCTTTTCGATTCCTTTGTGTTCCCCAGAATGGACATGGACATAATGGACACGACGGACCTGCAGATGGATGCCCCAGCGGCCACGCAGTCGATCTACCCGCATTCGGCGACATTGTTCGCTGCAATTAGTGCCTGCGTCTTTGTGACCATCGGTGTGCTGGGTGAGTAATCCTCCTCCTCTTCCTCCGAAACCCCTGCTGACTGCTAACCTGCTTGGTCTCAGGTAACCTGATCACCCTGCTGGCGCTGCTCAAGAGCCCCACGATACGGGAGCATGCCACCACCGCCTTCGTCATCTCGCTGAGCATCTCGGACCTGCTCTTCTGCTCCTTCAGTCTGCCCCTGACAGCAGTGCGATTTTTCCAGGAGGTGAGTCACCTAGCTGGATATTATAGTTTATAATAACGTTAATGTTTCCAAACTCAAAACAGAGCTGGACATTTGGCACCACTTTGTGCAAGATCTTTCCGGTGATCTTCTACGGCAACGTGGCTGTTTCACTCCTCAGCATGGTGGGCATCACCCTGAACAGGTAAGCCATCCTCTATCCCACAGTCCCTTGTCATTCGGATCAACTAATCCTTAACGTAATCCCTGGGACAGATATATACTCATCGCTTGCCACAGCCGCTACTCGCAGATATACAAGCCCAAGTTCATAACACTCCAGCTGCTGTTCGTGTGGGCCGTTTCCTTTCTGCTTCTGGTGAGTTCCCAAAGAGAAAATACCTATAGAAATACTCCCATTCTCTGTCCGAAGACAAGCCACTAAAAAGAATATATATTTCCCTGCAGCTGCCGCCCATTCTCGGCATTTGGGGTGAGATGGGACTGGACGAGGCCACATTCTCCTGCACGATCCTCAAGAAGGAGGGGCGATCCATCAAGAAGACACTCTTCCTGATCGGCTTCCTGCTGCCCTGCCTGGTGATCATCGTCTCGTACTCCTGCATCTACATAACGGTCCTGCATCAGAAAAAGAAGATCCGGAGCCATGATAACTTTCAGATCGGAGCAAATGCGGCGGGCAAGGGTTCCTCGGCCGGCGGCAGCTCCTATGTGACCACCACCTGTACGAGAAAGGCGCGCGAAGACAACCGTCTGACCGTCATGATGGTCACCATCTTCCTGTGCTTCCTCATCTGCTTCCTGCCGCTGATGCTGGCCAATGTGGTGGACGATGAGCGAAAGACCTCGTATCCCTGGCTGCACATCATCGCCTCGGTGATGGCCTGGGCCTCCAGTGTCATCAATCCGATCATCTATGCGGCCAGCAATCGCAACTACAGGTAGGGCTTGTTCTGCGGTCTCCATTACTTGCTTAATTCCAATTATTCCCATCTTACAGAGTGGCCTACTTCAAGATCTTTGCGCTGCTCAAGTTCTGGGGCCAGCCGCTGTCGCCGATGGCAAGTAGAAACTATCACCAAAGCAAGAACTCCAAGGAGCTGTCGGGCGTCGTCCGCAGCACGCCGCTCTTCCACGCTGTGCAGAAGAATAGTATTAACCAAATGTGCCAAACATATTCAGTATGAGATCGAATCGGAATCGAATCAGAGTCGAGTCTTTTGCATTAAGAGCTTGTAATACATTATCAACTATAATTAATTATTACCTTTAATTTATAAACGTATGCATCGATGTATGGCTGCGCTTACATCAAAGACAATCGAAATAATAAATATATATACGTAGACCAATTGAGAAATGTGCGGATTTTTCAATTCTAGTTGTATTTGGTAATAAAAGGCTGTTAAAACGTTAATTAATAACTCTTCTAGCTTATAAATCCCTGATAATACCCTATGCATATATAAATCTCTCCTTATACCTCATGTTCTTGAAGAAACTCATTTAAAAGCCAGCCTCTAAACTTTAAAACCTCAAAAGTTAGTAGTCCGTATGCCTATTAGGTTTCTTCCGATAAATCCTTGGCCAGTCTGCCATATTTATAAGCTAAAACTTGAGCAGATCCCTTGCTTAATAAGAGTAAAAGTTTTCAGCTTTGTAGAGATGCAAGAAGAGGTTAGGAGGGTTTCGCAAGAGGATTTACGAGTAACCTTTGACGATATCCACATGACAACTACAGGCGCTAGCACATTTTGTTTGGTGATCAATATTTATTCAACTTTTGCCTCCATTTTGGCGCTTAAAATCATTATGAAGGAAAGCTAATTTTCTCTAGATTTTAGCTGGCAGAGTTTCCCCGAGCTTATTTCAATGGTTCCACGTGACAGACACTCGCGGTTCTCTTCTTCACAGACAAAAAAATAATATACAGCACACAGTTTTTAGTTTCACTTTAAAAAAAAGGTTTTATTTCTTTTCTTCATCTATTTTTTCTTTCGCTGGAGAACCTTAACGCACACTATTCAGACAACCGATCGACCACGATCCACGATCTAGGCCTTGACGGCGAACTTCCTCTGGGGGAAGACGGACCGCTTGCGGATCTCCTTCAGGGTCTTGCGGTTGGCGTCGCGCGGCGACAGAGCCTTGCGCATGGAGCGGGTCTTCTTCTTGCGCAGATCCAGGGGCTTGTACTTCTTGTTCTTGAACACCTTGCGCAGATTCTCCTTCTGCTTCTGGTGCATCACGATGTAGACGCGAGCGATGGCCTTGCGGACAACGCGGCTATAAACATAAACAGCAAAGGGGATGGAGATTAGCTTGGTCGGTCGGGACGGGGACAGCGGCATATACTCACATCTTGGAGAGCTTGGAGGGAGCTCCGCCGGTAACCTTGGCCACGCGCAGGCTAAGCAGCTCGTTCTTGAGCTCATCCAATTGCTTGGTGAGCTCCTTCTTGTCCTTCGTCCTCAGCTCGGAGCACTTAACCTTCACCTGGTTGACAACACAAACAATACAAAAAACAAATGATTAATAATCTTCGTATTCTCGGGTGGCACACAAAAAAAATAGATATTCCATCGCGTAGGGCACTCCATTGGCTGTGCATAGTTTGCGTTTGCCGGCCATTTCGTGCACGGATGTCACTTATTTTTGTAAATTAGTTTTCGCACAAAAAACACCAACCATTTTCTCGCTGGTCACGTCAAAAAAGAAAGAGCTAGTTGGGGTTCAGTGTGGCCGGAGCTGTTGAAATTGGGGTTGCCAGGTGGCGGAAGTCGAAGAATCCTAAAAGTGGTCACATTAAAATGCATTTATTTAACTCTCTGGCAACTCAAGCGCGCCATTCAAAAACTTAATGAATTAAATATAAATTTAAGAAAATTTGATTACTTTTAACTCAAAATTGATGAAGCTATTCATTAACTAATCTCTAAATCGCATTGTTTATATCTCTTTTGCCATTTCGTGTCGCCAAATTACAGAGTTGCCCTGCCTCAGAAAACTCTAGTGTTAACAATTCAACAAATAGTGCGCTAATAAATGTAAAATAATTGTTTTTAACTAAAAATCAACAGCTAAACTATGTAAAATGAATATTATTAGCTTAAATATAGCAATAATTAATTTAAAAACTTCGCTGCGAGAACACAAGAAATTGTGGGGCTTTCTCGATGTTATCGCCCCAAAACTATCGATGCTATCGTTATCGAGCGCCCCATTAATAGCCACAACTGTTTTGGGTTTTTTCATTAACCGCTGCCCGCGTCTTTAATTCGGTTGTGTGCGATTCTCTGTCTGCTCCTCGTCCAAGTCCAGAGCCCAATCCTTGCGAGAATGTCGAAGCCTAACTACAAAGTTGGTGAGTTATAAATAAGTCTGGAACATAGTTCGAGTCGGCAACCGGCAACAGGCGGCAAACAGATGTATGCCGGGCGCGCACATGTTTCTGAGGTTAAACGTGCGGCGAGAAGAAGCACGTTGTTGCTGGGCCAAGCCAAAACAGGCATAAATCAAGCACAGGAAGCTTATCTGACCCTATCTCTCCCTTCTCCCTCTCCCTTCTGTTCCCGCCGCCAGCCGATATCAGTCTGTCGCCATGGGGACGCAAGGCGATCATCATTGCGGAGAACGAGATGCCCGGTCTGATGGCTGTCCGCCGCAAGTACGGTCCCTCCAAGATCCTGAGCGGCGCACGCATCACCGGCTGCCTGCACATGACCGTCCAGACGGCCGTCCTCATCGAAACCCTCATTGAATTGGGCGCTAAGGTGGGTTTTCAGTCATACCAAAATATCTGTAAAGATCACTAAATGCTAAGAATCTGCAATAGTTGGTAAAGCCACAGCCATGATCATATTAATAGCATCCTAATCAGAACAATACATATTGTAAGATGTGGTCATACCATTCTTAAAGATCATAGAGTTTCTGATTAGAGTAGGGAATAAATAATAAAAAAAATAGCCCTAACATTTCCATTAAAAAATTGTATTATAATCGCAAAAAGTTGAGGAAGTCTGAATTTCAAAAAATTAAAAATTTTAAAATATAAATGATCTATTTTTACATATTTAAATTAAAAAAACGAAGAGCTTATTTTTATATAGTTTTACATTAATTATTTTTTATTACAAAAAAAAATATCTTTTAATTTGGTTGTTTTTTTTTTTAGGTGTTTTCTTAAATATATTAATAAATCCTTGAAAATTCATTATAAAAAACCAATATATTTTTTCAAGATGAGAACCATAATTACAGAATTTGATCTAAAAAAATATATTTAAAACCCTTTTTAGAAACTGATCCTTAAACCTTATTCAAAAGGAGTATATAACTTATGTTATCCTAAGTAAATCATATAATATAAATATTAATGACACCTAGCTTTCGTAAATAGTACTAAAAATAGCCCTAGATACTCTCCATCTGTGTCCAAGGGCTGTGCCCTTATCATCTTTTGTTTACGCACCGATTTGAATAACAAAACTTTCGTTTTGGCGGTGGGGGGCAAGTTCAAGGCGCCCGAGATAAGACCTCCAGATTGTTATTTCCTATGACGCAGCATGTTTTGTTATTTTTTTGATCCTCGCACATGGCAACTATTACCTAGAACAAATCAGAAGCAACTCTTAGTTTTTACATTACGTTTAACCACTCCTAAACTTCAAATTCTCAACTAGTTCTAGCATTAACTGTAACCCTAGCTTTAAACTTGACATTCTGAATTAATTCATCATTAAATTAAGAATTTCCAACTAATTTTACTATTTAACGAAGAATTCTTAAATAATTCTATCGTTACGCTAAGAATTCCCAATTAGTTCTATCATCAATCAAGTGGTAACCCAGCTTCGTAGGCCTCGAGTCTGCAGTAAGCTCTTCCTACCTTGTACTTAGTTCAGAATTTCAAGAGAACTAACTCATCCCTATCCCATCCCTTAGGTGCAATGGTCCAGCTGCAACATCTTCAGCACACAGGATCATGCGGCGGCTGCCATCGCGGCCTCCGGTGTGCCCGTGTACGCCTGGAAGGGCGAGACCGATGAGGAGTACAATTGGTGCATCGAGCAGACCCTGGTGTTCCCCGACGGCCAGCCCCTGAACATGATCCTGGACGATGGCGGCGATCTGACCAACCTGGTGCACGAGAAGTTCCCCGAGTACCTCAAGGGCATCAAGGGCCTGAGCGAGGAGACGACCACTGGCGTCCACAACCTGTACAAGATGTTCAAGGACGGTCGCCTGGGCATCCCGGCCATCAACGTCAACGATTCGGTGACCAAGAGCAAGTTCGACAACCTGTACGGCTGCCGCGAGTCCCTGATCGATGGCATCAAGCGGGCCACGGACGTGATGATCGCCGGCAAGGTGTGCTGCGTCGCCGGCTACGGCGATGTGGGCAAGGGCTGTGCCCAGGCCCTAAAGGGCTTTGGTGGCCGTGTCATTGTCACCGAGATCGATCCGATCAATGCCCTGCAGGCGGCAATGGAGGGCTACGAGGTGACCACCATGGAGGAGGCCAGCAAGGAGGCCTCCATCTTTGTGACCACCACCGGCTGCCGGGACATCATCACCGGCGAGCACATCCTGCAGATGCCCGACGACTCCATCGTCTGCAACATCGGCCACTTCGACATCGAGATCGACGTGGACTGGCTGAATGCGAACGCCAAGGAGAAGGTCAACGTGAAGCCCCAAGTGGACCGGTACACCATGAAGAACGGCAGGCACATCATCCTGCTGGCCGAGGGCCGTCTGGTTAACCTGGGCTGTGCCCACGGACACCCCAGCTTCGTCATGTCCAACTCCTTCACCAACCAGGTCCTCGCCCAGATCGAGCTGTGGACCAAGTCCGAGAAGTACGCCGTCGGCGTTCACGTTCTGCCCAAGATCCTCGACGAGGAGGTGGCCAGCCTGCATCTGGAGAAGCTGGGCGTGAAGCTCACCAAGCTGACGGAAAAGCAGTCCAGCTACCTGGGCGTCTCGCAAACCGGTCCCTTCAAGCCCGATCACTACAGGTACTGAGTACGGCTTCGATCCGTTTCGATCTCCGCACCCGCTCCCGCATCCGCATGCGGCGGAACCGGCGATGGCTACCCACTAGATATTCCTATTGTTTGCACATTTTTCACTGTTCACCTAAGCTCCAATAAAAACACATCTCACGTACTCCCGGCGAGAGAAAAAACCCCAAAACACATGCTCAATTGCGTACTCTTTTTCTCTCCACACTCTACACCCTACAGGATGGGGCATATCTGTTTGGAGAACAGAGAACTGGGGAGGAGAGATTAATTCCGCTGAAAGGTAAGCATATTTTAGTGAATTTTCCTTAGGGGTCAACGAAATGATTATGTTTGATTACTAGGGGAGAGGGGGCCTTCAACAATGATTACGTAATCATTTTATATCCAAATATATTGTAAGAACATTTTTTTTCATTAAATTTTGTAAAAAAAAAAAAAAATGTTTTATGATACGTAATCCTTTAATGATTACTCTTGATTACATGGGAGGGAGGGGGTCAAAAATCATTAAAAACGTGATTACTTAATATATGGACAGCTCCTTATTGAGAAATCAGAGAAGAATCGTCAACGTTTTAATTCAAAACTTATTTAAACTTTGATATTTTTATTGTTTATTTCAAAATTAAAAGCCTCTGTCAACATTTTTATTGTTGTTTCAAAATTAAAATCCTCTGTCAATAAATGTGATTTTCTTTTTATTCAAATCAATTAAGTTGTAAACCTTTTTGTTAAAAATTGTTAAAAGTTCGATCTGTTTATTAATATAAGCTGTGTTTTGTAAGAAAAAAAATGTAGAAAAGGGCTTTAAAAACCATTTGTCTATAAATGTTATAAATATTTTAATGAATTGAATGTAACAAAGTGATTAAAATATTACAAACACGGGTTCAGGGAGCACAAAAGAAATCTCTAGATCCTAGAGCTTCGAGATTTTAGATTCTAGAATAACCTATTCCTAGTTTCCCCAATAAAAAGTGCGGAAATCTTTGAAAAACAAGCGTAATTAGCTGCCATGACCCGACAGATAAGACCTGATAATAACTTCATATAATCTTACATTTAACAAAAAAGAATACGTCGCGTGAGATGGAATGACTCGACGGTTTCAACCCACTCGCACATCTGCGCGCTTAGCTAATCGCCATCTCCCAAGAGGTGTAGGGTATGCGAGATTAGAGATGGCAGATTCCAGATGCCGTCGATCGCGGCCCATGTACCAGCTGGGTCTGTCTCGCTCTCGCTACCCAGCTTGGCGGCCAGTGCAGCCCGTGTTCGAGTACAGCCGTCCCGCTTGCGCTTGCAATTGCAGCGGTAGAAAGAAAAAGCACAAACAGTTAGAGTTGCTTTGCGAGTTGTTTTGGTTGTGTGATTCGCGTTGTGTTTCACTTGAAACAAGTTGTTACGTGCGTAAGGGGCGACAGTCCCAGCCACAAATTACATCACCCACAATGGGCTACGTCGGCTTGGTCCTCCTTCTCCTCCTTGTGGCGCCCGCCCTCGGCTGGATGGCCCACTTTCGCCCCTCCGCGCTGACCCTGCACATGGGCAACAGTACGCAGGTGCAGCTCGTCTTGGAGAATGTGGCGCCGTCGACGCTGCAGCAGCCCGATCGCTACGTGTTCCGCCTGCAGAGCCTGAACACGAAGCTGGCCAGTGTGCCGGAGGAGAACGCCACCATACCGCTGACCCTATTCGATCCGCACACCCGCGACTGGAGCGGCCCCATCCGGGTGGAGTCGCACTTTCTGGGGCTGGCCAATGTGACGGTGCGCCTGCACGATCTTAGCCGCAACAGCAGCGAACTGCCCACCAATTGGAGCAACGATAGCCAGCTCCAGGTGACGGTGCAGCGGCCGAAGCGGCTGCTGGACAGCATCTTCCTGCACTCGGTCATCCTGCTGATGTCGCTGCTGTACATCAACTTTGGCGCCGCCCTCAACCTGGAGGTGGTGCGCGACCTGTGCGCCCGGCCCATAGCGCCCTGCATCGGATTCGTTATGCAGGTGGTGGGCATGCCCCTGCTCAGCTACGCCCTCGGCGTCTTCATCTTCCCCGAATCGCCGGCCATGCAGCTGGGCCTCTTCTTTACCGGCATCTCGCCCAGCGGCGGCGCCTCGAACACCTGGGCCGCCGTCCTGGGCGGCAATATCCATCTGTCGGTGCTCATGACCAGCATTTGCAATGTGGCCGCCTTTGGGACGCTGCAGCTGTGGATAGCCACGCTCGGCCGGCTGATCTTCCAGCGGGCGGGCCTGGTGGTGCCGTACATGAGGATCGCCAGCTACTGTGCCGGCCTGCTGGTGCCCCTGCTCGTCGGCCTGCTCATCCAGAAGCGATCGCCGCGACTCACCAGGGTGTTGGTGCGCCTGCTCAAGCCGATCTCCACCACGCTGCTGGTGTTCATCATTGTGTTTGCGATCATCACCAATTACTATCTGTTCTATCTGTTCTCCTGGAAGATTGCCCTGGCCGGCCTGGCCCTGCCCTCGCTGGGCTACATCTTTGCCTGGCTGGCGGCCAAGCTGCTCCATCAGAATGCCGCCGACTCCCTGACCATTGCCATAGAGACGGGCATCCAGAACACGGGCATTGCCATCTTTCTGCTACTGGGGGCGCTGGGATCGCCGGTGGGCGATATAACCACCGTGGTGCCAGTGTCTGTGGCGGTGATGACGCCGCTGCCGCTGTTGGGGATCTATGTGTACAATCGATGCTCTGGACGCAAGAGGAACGAGGCCACCGCCGGCGAAGCAGAGAGGATTGTTTAGCTGTTGAATCATATACATTTATATATATATATAGTATAGTATATAGTCTGTACATAGGGGTTTTTGATAACTTATATACATTTAATATTATGTAAACAGAGCTGAAGATGCCTTGTCTTAATCTCAAGCGTGTGCTATTATATTCCAGAAAGCAATCAATTATTTTATAATAAAGTTATTATATATATTTAATAGAGCTGGATTAAAATCGATTCTCAGTGCATCGATTTTTTTCGATTCTCAAAAACATCGATTTAATCGATTTAAATCGAAAAAAATCAATATGTATTTTTTTTTTAATTACTGAGATCAATTTGTGGAGATCATGTAACAGAAGGAATGTGTTTTCATAACATAAAAGTAGGATCAATGTTTACATTGTTTAAATACGTTTAAAGAACATTGCAAAAAACAAAAAAAATGTACATTTCCGAAAGCTATTGGTTTTTGCTTGTAAAGATAAGCTTGTCCAGCCCTACTAATGGTATTAAAAACTTCATTAATTAAAGTTTTCATTAAAAGCTTGACAGCAACCACAGAATTTTACGTAAGTGCAAGCAAGACGACTATACGGACTTTCAATCAGAGATTAATACGTTTAATTGCTCATTAATTGACAAACCCGATAGGCAAAAAATGAGTTCGATAGAAAATACCGGTGCCAAAACTTCATCTTAAGGTTCTTCACCTTATATAATGGACTCGTATGGTCCATATAAATTCGTTCCCTTGAACACTTTCTATTTAAACCTCTGTCATTTCCTCGGTAA
>JAEIIF010006472.1:0-14410 GCA_018874455.1 Drosophila trapezifrons
CTCTAATGAAAACTCTAATTAATGAAGTTTTTAATACAGTATCATAACACCATAAGGAGGGAAAATATCATAATAACAAAAATAGGAAATGGGAAAATATTGTATATATTTATTAGATATATTAGAAACCCTGTAGGATCTGTCTTACTTGATTTCTGAGCAGGATAAAGTCGGCGTCACCAAGTACTCGCTTCAGTAAATATTGAGGTGACCTTTTAATGAGATCGTTGGTGTAGTTAAAGAAAGTATGGGAGTACTATTCCATTTTCTGACTTCTTAACTATAAAAGTTGTAAAGAAATAAATAAATATATAAAGCAAATAATAATAAATAAAGTTCTGAAGACCAAAACTCCTTAAAATGTTTCGGGGTCACCGAACAGTAACCTGAGCAGATCACCTTAAGTGGGCTTGAAGAATGTGAGATCTTTCCTTTCTCCGCTCTTTTAACATTATTTTTCTGTATATTAAAAACAAGAAATGCTAATTTAAACGAAACTTTTTGCAAATTTTAACAATATGCAAATGGAAAGAGATTTATTTCCCAAGCTTATATAGATATGCCTCTTAAGAAGCCGTCTACCCTTAAAGATAACACGAGCTTTCTAGTTTAGATGTCTCTCTTTTAGAGTTTAGGAATTTATCAAACTCTTTCTAGAAGTCCTATTAAGGAATTTGGACTTAAAAAGTTATAGAAATTAATTAGTTCAGTTAGAGAAAGGTACATAATGGTACAGATAAAGTCTTATGAATATACAAGGATATAAGATGGTTAATATTTAATTTAATTGCTTTTTTTACTATTTAACTATATTCTTTACATCCTAACTAATTTATTTAATTAATATTTATTTCTTACAATAAATGTATCCCTAGGTACAAGAGTCTCAGCAGCCTGCAGCTGACGCCGGACAACAACAACTGCTCCTCGGTGACGCCGCCGACGATCTCAGCCCACGGCAAGTCATCCGCAGCAGCAGGAGTAGGCTCGGGAGCAGGAGCTAATGGCACCCCTGCCACGCCGGGCACACCACCCGATGTGGTGCTCAAGTGCGGCAGCATCCTCAATGTCCACGGCTACCTGTCCACGCCTCATCCCTTGCCCCTACCACTGCCCCACAGCCGGAGTTCCAGCAGCAACAATCATCACAATCCGCGCGAGGGAACCCTGGACTCGTCGCGCAGCGGCGGACGGACATCCGGGGACTCGAACAAGCTGCCCGAGAAGAAGACACGCCGCCTGTCCCGGCCGAGGAGCCTGTCCAACCTGGTGTGGGATCTGCGGCCGTCGAAGGAGAAGTCGAAGAAGAAGCTCTACATCCATCACTTTGACCAGCGGCAGCAGGCGACGCTGTATCTGTAGGATGGATGTGGATGTGGACTTAACTTCAGGACGAGCAAGTGGCACGATGCTGATGATGATGAGGAGGATGAGGATGAGTCGCAACTCGTTTCTAGCTGCCATCGACCCCCACAACAAACACAACAAAAAATACAGAGACAGTAACAGAGAAAAACTGAAACAAAATAAGCCACAAATAAAAAAGAAGAGCAACTTAAATATCCGGCACGCTGTGTGTGTTCCTGCAGGTGAGTTGGACTTGGACTGGGATTGGGACTGGGACTGGGAGTTGGAGCTGGAAGTGGAGTTGAATGGCCATGCAAATCGTGCTGCGTTTTGATTGTTTTTCCGCTTATTAAATTCGTGCAGCCAAACTAAACCAAAAACTAATAGAGTTCTTCGTTTTTCTGCCTTCTTATTTTCAATGTTTTTATTTATTTTTATTTTTTTATTGCAGCTTTCACCGTTTAGCTTGCAGCAGCAATTTTAATTAACATTGAATTGTGCCTTTCCCTGCTATGCCCAGAATAATATTGAGCGAAGGATGACAAAAATAAAAATATTTAAAGAGAATATTTTTAATGGATGGATCCCCCGAAAAGTGCTGCCAGCAAACACACACAGTTACACACAACAACCATGAATACACACACCCATACACAACACACACAACACATCAAGTCTATAAAATTGTGATTTTAATTTAATGTTTAATTTAATTATTACTGCGAACCATTTTCTCTAATTATATGAAAAGCCATTTATGCTATTCAGTCAAATTTCACACAAAAAGCGAACTTTAAATTCAACAAACATAAATTAGTTGTCTATAAACGAGATACTTAGCTTATAAATGATAAAAAGTGTAACTAATAGTAAGCAAAATATATATATATTATCGATCAACCATATATCAATCATTTAGACAATGTTATGCAAACAAAACAAGCAACTAAACTTAGCTAAAATGAATTTATAAATTAATGCAATGAATTTCCTCCTCATAATTTAAATGTTGTGCAAACTGTGTTGATAATCGAACAGCTCTTGTTTAGTAATTAATTTGCTCGGAGCCAGAGCTCTGAAAACCCCCGCGAAATCCCCCTGACAAAACACCCCAGCTCGCAATCGCATTGTCTTAGTCGTTTAGTATGTACATTTTAGTTGTATTATCCAGCTTGTATGGCCTATAAATAGGGACTACATATATACTTACATTATATATACATATAACTATAATATATAACTTGTATTTGTGTCTAAATAAATGTCTCAGAAAAATAAATGTATATGCAAAAAACAATCTCGAAAGTTGTCTTTGCTGGGGTTTTGCATTCCATTTCTTGTGTGTGTGGGCGGCGGCTAAACTATCCAATGAAAGCTTAACGGCCTGGAAATTGACTCAATAATTACCTGACCTGGCCATAAACGATTGCCAGGTGAACAGCACAGGTGGAAACGTAGGGGAATCGCTGGGGAATTGGAAATTTCTATAATCTATAGGTAAAAACTGATTTACATGTGGAAACTGGCTTGGGTAATTATCCCAATTATTGAATGTGCTAAAAATGCAACAAAAACAAGTGTTCCTACGACTCGCTGCTTAAAATACGCCTTTTGAGGCGAGTGCAAGCGAGATAGACAATAGGTTGCAACTTTATTGCCTTATAACTCCCATGTTTATCATCCAATTGAACTCAAATTTTGGATACCCGCCAAAAATATCTAGAAACTTCAAAAAACTGTGAAAGGAATTTCAAATATTTATTTCATACAAATTTTATGCTACAAATGCTACAAAAACGAGTGTACTTACGACTCGCTGCTTAAGAGACGCCTTCTGAGGCGAGTGCGAGCGAGATAGACAAAAGTTTGCAACTTTATTGCCTTATAACTTCGATGTTTATCAGCCAATTGATCTCAAATTTTGGATACCCGCCAAAAATATCTAGAAGCTTTCAAAAACTGTGAAAGGAATTTCAAATATATATTTAATAAAAAAAATTATATTCTTTCTATTAACCAAAACGTGCCGCCATATTCAAAGCAAATCGACAGAAATTATATATTCCCAACACGGATCCCCCATTATATTAAATGTGATCTCACATGTCTAAATACACTGCAATACTAGGCCGTAAAAGGTGCCAATAACAATAGCAACAACCAGCCAACCAGCTCTGACCAAAACCAATGAAAATTGCGCAGTTTTTCTCAAAACACAAAAAAAATAAATAAAAAGGAAAACGCAAAGTGTAGAAAAAATCAGTTTAAATAAATGAACGCATGCCGAATGCTTCCTGGCCGGCAGACAATGAGCCGAAACACCTGCCTTATAGCCTCATAGACACCTGTCCGCGTTTGGGCAAAGAATCGAATTAAATCGGAATAGCCAGGGAGTGGAAGGGGGAGCAAGGGGGGGCTGGTGGGGGAGCAATGCGGAACCGAGTCTTTATGAAGACGAAATTGCGTTAATGCTGGTAATTAGTTGCAATATCGACGTTGCTGCCACGCGAGTTCGCCGCTTAAGTCTTTCGTAATGCCGCATAAAAGCGCTATGCAAATACATTGTAAACCAAGGTACACTGAGGAAAATTATGAACCTTTATTATATTTAGAACATAAAGGTGCAATTATTGGCTTAAGAAAAATACTTATTAGGGGAATTGGATTGTATTTTGAAGCATATTTCCACAGCAGGTTCTGTTGTTGATAATAATTTTGTATCCTTAAGAATCCAAGGGGTATAAGCCCTTAGATATATTTTAAAATGTAGGTATCACTGAGAATTCTTTCCTGTGCATTAACTCAAGTTGCAGCTGGGGCAGGAACTGGAGCTTTGGAGCTTCGTAGCTGGAGCTGGGGGCAACGAATTGAATAACATGAAAAATTGCGCTTGTATTGCGATATCATCACGTTTATGACGTTGGCACAATTAATCAGCCGCATGCAAGCGCTAAAAGGCAGAGGCTGAGATTCCGCGGGAGACGAGAGTAGAGATTCTGCGGACGGGAAGAACGGGAGAATGGGAATGGGAAGAGCCTGCAGATCGGGGAGAACCATAAACGTTTCTCTGCTCATCAAATGTGCAATTTATAACCACAACAGACGCCCACGCCGGAGATCTTTGGAGCTCAGGCGCAAGTTTAGTGTCGGCTTAACCCACTAAATACTGAAAAAGATCTTTAAAATCCTGGTAAGTCCTGTTTAATAAGCAAAGAAATAATAACTGGTTTTCGAGGAAAGAATGAGGCAATAAAATTTGAAGAACTCATCCAGAATAGTTTCCAAAAACTATTTTTAGGTCAAAAATAGTATTTTTTTTAATTAAGAAAAGAACCTTAAGTTAAAGAAATTTTTTTCTAAATTACCCACTAAGTTTTAGTATTTATTCTTCTTTAAAAATCTAAAAAAATTGATAGAAAAAACATTTCCATTATGCCATAGATCCCACATGCATCCACAGAAGGTTAAGGTTAAGGTGCGGGTTGAGAGCCAAGAACCGAGATTCGAGACTCAGGCCGGGGGACCTGCATGTTGCCTGGCCATTTGCTACAGTTATGGCACCAGGAAGACTGGTCCTGCAGCTGCTCTGCCTTCAGCCTTCTGCTCCTGCACCTCCCTCCTCCCTCCGCCATGCCACCCCCTTGGGAAAACCTGAGATTTGTATCTGGGATGTCTGTTTAAACTGTGTGTAAATCGCCCTAAACTACGCATCAGTTTCGGTTTCAATCTCTGACTATTCCTTCGGTTTCCCGCGGTTCGCTGGCCAAAAGCACAGAGAGAAAAACTATGGGAAAGTGGATTTAATTTTTAATGAAATCATATTAGATTGTACGTACACAGACAAGTTAGATAGTTATTCGATTTTTATTTAATGATAAATAATAATTACCAATAAATTCAAGAACATAGTAATTCCCTTCGATTTTTTTTTCACTGTCTTATCCGTTTATTTACTCGAGGAAGTGGCTGCGTTTAGCGCGGCAGCGGCTTTATCGCGATGCAAGCGATACGCGGCCGATATAGCGGTAACAAATTGGCTTTTGCTTTGTGAAATTCTGGCCCAGTTCGAAAACGCTTCCGCGACACAAACACACAATTAAAAGTTCTCGCAGCTCAATTATCGATAGTCCGGCTATCGATCAGCGAGTGCGCCAAGGAGGGGCTTCGAATGATAGCAGGATGGAAAGATGGGATGAAGAAAAGAGGAGGTGGAGCTGAAAAATGCAAACTTCCCTTCCCATGCACACACACACACACACTGACTCTACATAAAGCTAGGGTCTTTGATCCATGTGATCTGCAATTACGCTCCGCTCGTCGGCTTGTTTATTTTGTTTCCTTCTTCTTTTTGCCGCAGCAATTGCGCAACTGCTGCAACTGCAACAAATGCTGCAACTGCTGCAACTGGCTCGATAATCATTCAAATTTACCAGAAAACAATCAAAAAACAAATTCCTAGAACACAAATCGACGAAACTCATTTCATTTCAATTAAAGTTGCACGCCGCGCGCCACAGAACGAGCTGGAAGTAGCGAAAGGGAGGACGAGGAGAACGGAGCTGAAAGAGCAGTTGGAACAGCTTGAGAAAAGTCCATAAAGGAAACGAGAAATGGATCTGGAAGTAGTGCAATTTATACGAATTGCTGGTGCCCTGTAATTGTGGATTATTAAGATCTGGTTTTAAACCTATACCATTCATATTTTGAAGAATATTGTTGAAAGTCCTTCAATTATTTTGCTTATGAAAAAAATAAATATTAAAAATATTCCCTTATTCTTCATATAAATACATACATACATATGTAATAAATTGTCTACCTATTAAATAAAATATTAAATTCGCATAACATTTTTTTAAGCTCCAAAAACACTGAAATATTACGATCAAGCCTTGGAGGTTATCCCCATATCGCTTTTATAGGGTAACAAAGCATGGGAGCGTGCAAGAATCAGGCGGGAGTAGCTTAACAGAAGAATCAGCAGCAGAAGCAGCGACGTTGAAAAAAATCCCAAAGAAAACAAATTTAAATAAGACAAACGTCAACCAATTACCGTCAATCGCATTTCCCGCAATAGCAACAACGGCAAGGGGCGTCTTTGGATGAGGGGGGCAGAGCTAGATGGCGACGCTGCCAAAGCTGCAAAATTGCCAAACGGCCAATTGGGGGCGGTGGAAAAGGGACGCGGCGAAGAGCAGGAGTCGGCAGAGGAACAAGACGCGCGCATGTGCAGTTACAACTGCAACTGCGACTGCGTCACACGACGAAGAGAGAGAGGTCAAGAAACTATGAGAGAGCATTTGAATAGGTCCGGTAGGTGGGTGCAGGAGAGAGTGAAGAATGCAGGAGTAAAAGGTAGAACTGCTCTGGCTGGAAATCAAATCAAATCCAAATCAAACAAACAAGCCGGGAGAGCGAGACAGACCCACAGAGAAAGAGAGAGGAGGGGCAGCGAGGCAGAAAGACAAGCCATCGAACAAATTTCCATGCTTCGCTGTGAAATTCCACGATGGAATGGAACGACAACAACGACAACATTGACGACTCAAAAGAAGTTGGCTTTTCTTGACTTTTCTTTGCTTTTCTCAGATTTTTTTACCTCCTCGATGGGTGAGCGCAATTATCCGTCGCGTGGTGCGTACAGTGGGCGCTGGGTAAGTGTTCATTCGGCACGTAGCACTGAGTTTTTTCGAAGAAAACAGCAAAAAGGACACTATTCCCTTATTTTTTGGTTATGTCAGGCTAAGCAAGCTGAGACACTTTATTACATAGGGTTGCCAGAGTTTCGAAAATAGCTGGAAATAAGATTGGACAATTAATTTTTTCTAGTACTTCGGAGTACTAGATGTGCGAATGCCCAAAAAATCACCATCGAAGGAAACTTTCCTTGCACTTAAATTGCCCATGACGAGCTGCACGTACTGACAGCTCCGGCTGACATCGCACTCCGCATCCGCAGCTTTTCCGATGCCTTTCCCAGCTGTTTCGGGCCCCAGATCGAGCTGACTCTGGCAGTGCATCCATCATCGACGACTCTCATGCGAAAAGGTCAGCGTCAAACGACTTTGGACTTGGTCTTCGACTTGGTCTCGGAGTCAGTTTCGGATTCAGTATTCAGTCTGAGGTCTTAGAATTTCAATCATCGGGACTGGGACCCGGTGAAAAGTGGCAGCAACATTGCAGCCACGTCGCCGATGTTGCTCCTGTGCGTCTGCAACATTGTCGCTCCGATCACCGATCGCAGATACACTTGGGAATAAAGTTCCCTGGATCTTCAGATATTTTCAGTATTTTAAAAACGTTTTTTGAAGAATGTTACAAGTTTAATTACCGCATTAAATTACAAATAAAATATAAAATAATAGATATATTTCTTTTAAGAATCTTCTAAAACCTTTCCAGATTGAATCCTGATGTTATAGACTTTTCTAAGAGTGTAGTGTCAGCTCCGATCCTCTCCAGTCTTGGCCACTTTGTTCTCCAGTTGCTGAAATTGCAACCGATCACGTTCATTGCATGCATACAAAGCAGCAACATCGGTTGCAACTGCAACAGCAACAGCAATTGGCCAGGCTCTGTCGATTTCTCATTCGATCCATTTGAAATTGTTTGATGCCAGTTTGATATGGAGGCCATGTCCGCGGCTGCTGCCTCGTTACCTTCGAAGTACTTCAATCATATTCAGCAATTGTAGCAATTGTAGCGCCCTAACGATGTCAGCGCAGGAATCCATCCATGGCAGAGGGCCCTTTATGGGGCGCGATTTGTAGTGCCCTCTAATGGGGTTTTGGGTCACCCAGATCTAGGTGGGTTAAAGGTGTCAGCCTTATGGGTTTTATATCGTTAGCCTTGTTATTTGTAATTTTCTTTTATAGTTATCATTTTCAGAGTTCTTTCTTTTACTTGTAGTTATATCCTTCTTGAGTTAATAGCCTGCATAAAGCTTCCAAAATATACTCTTGAATATAATTATTTAACGAACAATATTTCTTATTATTTATTCTTGCGAAGTACCATATCCTTCAAGGTATATTTTCTGAGAAAAATGAAATACAGAAATAAATACGTGCAACTCATTCTAGATATTTGCCTAACCTTGGCTTAAAAGCGGATTTAAAGCGCTGCTCTCCACACTATGAATCAGCATGTGATGGCTTCCTCAGAAAAAGGAAACATAAACATGCTTTTCATTTTTCGGGGGGCATGTGCGAAATGAGAGCTAAATGCAGCAGCAGCTTCAACAGCACAGCGGCAACACCAGCGACTACCGGCAAGGTTGCGTTCACGTACACAGCATAAAATCAATAACCCAACAAACAACACACAGCAGCAGCATTGGCAACAGCAACAGCAACAGCAGCAACAGCAACAGCAACGCACCACTGTCAACAGTCAAGTGGCAGTGCATTAAAATTGTAAACTTGAACAGCAAACAAAAGCCACAAACAGACGACGATCCATGGATGGATTCAGTGCTGGCAATATGTAGTTATATTAAAGAGAAATAAATTTACTTTTATAAAAGAAACAGTTGCTAAATATTAAAAACATTCAATAAAGCCATGTCCTTACTTTGCAAGAAATAATATAATTTAAATATAGCTTCCAGTTAGACTTAAAAATGATTTTTTACAAAGAAAAGAGTGAGTTGCGATTATTAATTGTATAAATTCATTACTTCATTACTTAGGAGACTTTTTATTGTATGCTTTATATACCTTTATATATATATTGTATTTTAAAACCCCTTTATACCCTTATATCTTGTTTTAAAACAAATATTTTGCCATCTCTGACTGAAACCCCCCTCGAAAGGCGGAGCAGGAGCAATGAGTTGCAAGTCAATGCTGGAATTGTGCGCTTTTGGACGCCGGGTATCCGGCTTATGAGCCGTAGCTTGGGTCTCGGCCAGAGCCCTCTGCCTTTGGGCCCCCTTGGCTCTTACACACGGACTCCTGGCTAAAACGCAGACTCTGGCAATTTGAAATTGTGCGTCACGTACACGCATAATGGGCAAAAGTAATGAAAACATATGAACAGACACGCAGGATGGAAGGTTGAGAGGTTCTGTTTGCTCCTCCTGCTGCTGCTGCTGCTGCTGCATCCACTTGCAATTGCAAATGCACAAAATAATAATTTCGCAATACGCGCAGTTCAATTACAAACAGCAGCAGCCACTGCAGAAATGTGCAGCAGCAACTGCAACTGGCTATCATTCTGGGCATTTATTTTACAATGTATTGGCTGTAATATAATTGATATGCTCTAAGTAATTGGCGCTGACCACGCGAGCTGCTCCAGAGCTGCTTGGGAGTTGGAGCAAGTGAGAGATCAAGCAATCGATTTGTATATCGAACGAAGCATCCATCGATCCATCGATCGATGGACCGCCACACTGGCGACATGGACACTTGGACCACCCCGCCAGGAGTGGCGCCTAATTGCAGGGCAGGAGGCAGCAGCAACTACATCATTTTTAATGCCCTAACTCCCCTTTGCTTTGGCTGTTAAATTTTGTTTATAAATCAGAACTGGTCTCTGGAACTTTTTTGTTGGAACCGTTTTTGCCATTTTGACGCTGAAAGCTTTACGTTTGATGTCGCCAACGAAAACTGGCATTTAGTGGCAATTAGGGGCTTCGATTTGAGTTGACGTGGCTCCTGGTACGAGTAGATGTTGCTGCTAATGTGGCTGTTGCTCCTGCGAGCGCCAACAAATCATCGCTGCAATTAGTGCGTGTTTATGACTTTCGGCTGAGAGGGCGCCATTTCAGCGCTAAATATTTTTTTGCCGCTTAGTTTCGGACATTATCCCCACCAGTCCTTGATATCAACAAATCAGTGTTGATCAATTTGGCGTTTTTTTAATCGATAAGAGTCACCAAATAATTGTTTTTAAATATTAAAGGATTGTATCTTAAATTAACCAGGGAATTTAATTTAAATTCAATACATAAGGCAGAGATACTTATTTTATAAATATCTTTCAAGGTTCTTGCTAAACACACTTGATTTTTTAATAAAAAATAGACCAACAATTCTTACACTAAATACATTGTCCTGTCTCTACCCCATTTTACTTATAAATTCAAAACTTTTCCCTATCTTTTTCCCGCCTTTCCTTTTAGCTGATTCTCTGACCTGTTTTTCGAAATATGTTCTTTCGGGCAGCACTGGAAACCCCCTCAACTTTGGAAACCGCTTAGTGCGCCGACAATTTGCATGCTGCAGCGGCGACAGCAGCAATATCGCCGCTTGCAGCGGCAACATGGAGCCTACTATGACGCCGCCGCCGACGCCGCAGCAATCGATGATGGCCAACGTCCATCGAGTCCATCGAGTGGCGTCAATAATGGCCATGTCGTTGGCCATAAACGCCCGCTGGCTATATTGTTTGTGCCGATAGTCGTACTTGTTGTTCGGCCGCAGCACTAATTGCCGCATATCGATGTGTGTGCGCCGTAATGGCATAGATCATGCTAATATAATTACACGCTGGACAGCAGAAGGAGCAGGAGCCACGGCCAGCCACTCGGCCATCAAATTTGATATGAGGAAGAGCGATCCGATCCCATCCCCAGCTGGCCCACAATAATTGCTCGGAATTAAGCTTTTAAGAAAAGGATCTTTAGATTTACGATTGCTGACTGACCGAGCGACCAAGCGACCATCGTCGTCGTCGTCGACGCTCGCCTATAAATAATTTCTATATCAAAAGCCGGCTTTTGATGATGGCCCGATTTAGCTGCAGGGCATTATCTTGGCTTAGTGATATATCAAAAACTGGCCAGAGCACAAAAGGAATATTGCTGCTGACGCTTTATCGCTGCCAGCCAAGAAATGCAACAGCCAAAAAATAAAATAGGGTCAGTTCCACAAAAGTGTCGTGGAGAACAAAAAAAAATTTGATTTCTAAGATTCGCATTCTTTGAAAGAAAAAAGTAATGCTCTTACCAAAGTAAAGTAAGATAACAAAAACTAAAGTCTTAATACTATTATTAGAACATATACGGTCTAATTAGGTATATATATTCTTGTCCGTCTGTCCGTTTTGTCCGTTTGTCCTTATGATTAAAAACGAGAGCTATATCCTTGAATTTATGTAAATAGAAGTAGAATTAATAATCGTGTACGGAGGTGTTCCTAAAATTTGAGTTCTATGAGATTATAAACAAGGGAGTTATTAGACAAAAAACAGCGTAAGCCTACTATCTATCCCGCTTCCACTCGAACTTCATTAAGCCGCAAGTCTTAGGTTCGAGTCTGTGCTGCTGTTTTAATTAAAAACCTTATGTTTGAATAATAAATTATTATTATTTACTATTAATAAATTGCTTTAAAGTAATTCAACCTAATACTATACAGACTTTAACCTATTTTGCTTTTAATGCTTCGAATTTTCTCATTTTTTGTCCTGTGGAAATAGCCTTATATAAAAGAAATGGCGAATATTCGTCTATGCTTAAAATTCCAAGGCAAATTGCGGGCAAGCGACCACAATGTTGTTGCATGTTGCTAGCCGATGTTGCTGTGGGTACGACGACGCTGCAACAGCAACAACAACAACAGCAGCCACAACAGCAACATCAACACAATTCAGCGTCATCACAAACATCAATTGACCCTTCGGTGCTTCAGGATCAAGCGTAATAATCGCCAGCATAAAAACGCTTTGCACTTTTGCGCCAGAATAATGGTTGAAAGGTTGCAAGTTGGCAGTTGTAAGTTGCAAGTTGCATGTGACCAGTTTGCCGGCGGTTCCCAGCATACACACATGTGTGCCTTGACCATGGTCTTGGCCTTAAATTAATACCATAATCGAACCTTTAACCTTTCTTTAATAAAAATTTAGAAAGAATAATACGATGGAAAAGTGTCACCGATTAAATGGCAGATGGGGAAGGTGGGGTGTTTCCTAAGAGAATTTTTCAATTATTATTTGAGTAATGATTTCATGGACCAAAGCCAACATAATAATAAAAATAATATGTTTTTTTAGAAGTTCTTCAATGCTTTATTTAACTTAAAATGTATTCAGGCTTTGATCTTTGCAGTTCTTCGACACTTAAGCAGGTTGGCCTCCGTTGGGGTTTGTGGGATCTCTAAAACATTTATATAAGCATTGATTCCTTCTTAGTTTTTAAATGGTTGATACATGTTGCAAAGTTTTGAAATCATTCCAGCTATGTCTTGGCATGATATGAATTCTTTTAAAAAATATACCCAATATGTCTTCTTTTGTTGCTTTCCATAATTATAATAAATATAGAGGGTTCTTCGTTTCGTCTGAAAATTGTGCTAAAGCTGGATTCTTCGTTTCTTTTTTGCTTGATTTGTTTGATTTTTATTGTTCTTGATTACTGTTCTCCGTGACTCTTATAATATCTCCCGCACGGATATTTAGGAGCTGGGCCGTATCGGTATCTAAAATCTGGAGTCCCCGTATGCGGAAGCATAGATGGCTTCGGTTGATCTCGTAATAATCCGCATAAGCTTGCATTACCTTGAAGAGCGGCATATTCTTCGAAATTAGGAAATCTATGCGTTGCCTTTCGTCGGAAGCCACGGCAATCTCGATGCGACGCAGTCTGATATCGTTGGTAGTCATTATTATAAAAAAAATGTTTTCACTCGCTTCTCGGAAAATATATAGCCAATACTGGTGAACGAATGAAACGACACGAATGAATGGTGGTGACTGGTGGAGCTCCGCCGACTGGGACTTCGGATTTAGTTCCTGCTGTTTCGAGTTATTCATTCCATATACATGGAGCAGGCGGGGCGATTCATCAATATACAAGCGACAGCAGAGGGATTTTTGGGCTGATGTATCCTCTTTGCATTTTAATGTCCTAGCAAAAGGGTATTTCTAGTTGTTTTTAGGGGAATACAAGTTGCGTATAGAAATAGTAAGAAAATATAAAGAGATTAACCTGTTTTCTAGATTTTATTATTATTTATTTATGGTATATTTTAACCTTGGATCGCACATATATAAATTTTAAGCTCAAACCAAACCTTCGTCACAGAGCATTCCCAGCCTCGAGTCTCTCTTCCATATTGCATTCTAGTTTTATTTTTTGCTGCATTTTTATAGCACCCGCCCATGGGGTCAATTCGGTGCGCTGGCTATCATGTGTGTGTCCTGGCCCAAAACCCAAACCCAAACCGAAACCCAGAGCCAAAACCCAATCCCAGACCCATCGCGAAACGAGTGCAACACGAACTGTTTAATGGACTGGCCATGCACTCTGGTGGAACGACCCAGGCCCAGATGGAGCCGCCACGTGAGAAGAAGACATCTGGGGCTCCAGACACTCATTTCCCCGGGACGTACTCGCATCATCTCTTTGGCAGTGAGTGAGTGTGTGTGTGTAGGTTAATCAGCTTTGCCAGCGGGCTTTTCATCAAAGAGCGAGCGGCACCCACACCAAGAGGCGACGGAAAAGCGGATGGGAAAGCACTTGAAGAAATTAGTTGTCAGATATCAATTTTAATAATAACAAAATGAGAAAAAGTATGACATACACTTAAGAACTTCTTTAAGGATTAAGTTAAGTCTGGTTTTAATTTGATTATTTGGCTTCAAAATATTAATATAGGCACAAAAACTAAAATTGTATACTTTTAAAATGGCCACACTTTGTAAAAAAACAAACTTCACCGAATAAATACTTGGGAATTTTAAGCTCTTTCAATGTTCTTCTTTAAATTAAATTAAATTTTGATTATTAGGTTTCAAAATATTAAAATAGGCACAAAAACGAACATTTTATACTTTTAAAATGGTCACACTTTGTAAAAAACAAACTTCACCGAATAAATACTTGGGAATTTTAAGCTCTTTACTGATTTCAATGTTCTTCTTTAAGGATTAAGTTAAGACTGGTTAAATTTTGATTATTTGGTTTCGAAATATTAATATAGGCACAAAATCTAATAATTTATACTTTTAAAATGGTCACACTTTGAAACAAACTTCACCGAATAAATACTTGGGAAATACATTCTCAACTAAATTCTCAGCCTGAACACATCTATTTTCCGAAATAGCAAATATCTAT
>JAEIIF010006480.1:0-11223 GCA_018874455.1 Drosophila trapezifrons
TATCTAAATTTCGCTCACGAAATTCCGTAAGCGAATTTCGTCGATGTTAGTACTAGGCTTAAATGAAAAATGCTTAGTAAATAAGTAGCAATAAAACAATTAAGTTAAAATATTTTCCAACCGAAAGCAAAAGTCATCCCAAGCCTAATCGAAATAGTTTTACCTCAATCTCCTAATTTTCTTGGTTTACAAGTAATTATTTTGGCATTTCAAAGTTTGAAACAAAAATGAAAAATGAATTAATTATTTTTCACAAGAGTTTCGAATAATTTCCGCAATTAATTTCCGCCACAAATTGTCCTGCGAGTCCTCGTGATACGTTTGCTCTGGCCATCCGCAATTAGATGAACCCCAATTAGTGTTAATCAAATTAGGCAAAAACCTTACTTGGGCGCCGCGGCGATTCAAGGATTCAAGGAGCAGGATGGTGCACAATCCAATTCCCGGCAGGCGTCAAATTATACAGAAAACTCAGATGGCGAACAAATGGGAATCAGAGAAGAAAAAAAGAACCAGAGCAGGGGCGAGGCGAAAAAGTTGACTTTCATGCGAAAAGTTCTTTTTCGGGACTTTTGGGTGGATTTTTTTTTTTTTGAGGACACTGGGGGCGTGGTCAGACGCCAAACACCGGCGATTATTGTTACAGAATGCAGCGGAGCGTGTAATTTTTTAGGGCACGAAGGCAAACCGAAAGAATCCACATTCAGATTCGGTTTGAGATTCAAATTGCCAAAAGAAGTCAATGCCCCTGGGAGGAGGAGGGAAGGGCACGGAGGAACGGCGGCTTCTGAAAATTGTTTTGCGAAAATTAGTTTTCAAACTTTTCTTCCTTCGTTTATCTTGCATTTTTCGTCGTCCTTTTTTTGGTTCGTCCTGTGCGAGGCCAAATGAAAATCTAAGCGCAGTATGCGATATTAATTTGCATTTCGGGCCTTGTTGTCATCTGAGGGCAGTGGGATTCGTGGGAAAGCGACTCCCTGGCACAATAAAAATCAAATTTGAATAATTTTTAATTTATTTAGCAACGCTCCCGACGAATTTCGCCGGTGTTTTTGTATGTAATTGGGGATTCTTCTGCTGTTGTTGTTACTTTTTTATTTTCAGGATCCATTTGTTGGCTTCCTTTTTTAAATGGTTTCGGAGTAATTGCTATGAAATTGCCTTTCAGGGAAATATGTATTCAAGGTCGTTGGTTTAATGAAAACACACTTTATGCAAATCGTTTTAGTGATATTTATTTATTTTTATTTAAATACATTTCCATTGTTTTTTCCTTTGCGTATTCAGTATATGTATACGGCGTTTAAATGTCTAGTGTTTAATTAACTAAAATAAATATACTTAAAGTGTAAATTGATTTCGCTTTAACTATCGTATTACTTAGCTACAAATTATAAATGATTTAACAATTAATTTCCACACCAACCGACTTAAATTCTTGACAATCACAAAGTTAGGATTTGATTTTGATTCGTAGAACAGTGAGTAATTTGGTTATGGAACTAGGACTATGATTAACCACAACGCTTTAAGATCCGCCAATATTAGAGACTACATTGATCCTTAGGTGCTAAGGAATAGAGGGAGGAGAGGGCTTCGAATTTCTAGCGGGATCTGAGAGGAAAGTCTGATATCTCTGTCGTTATTATGTCCTTATTTTTGGGCTTCTGTTCTCGGTACAGAACGGGGCCAACCAGGTTGGCCAAAAACCATTTATTTAGCATCTATTCTATTCTTCGATTAAGCTGAAACACATACATACAACACAACACTCAACAATTACGATTAGGGGGTATCTTGCTTCTTTTATAGGGAAACTTAGGGTATCACAAACACTTAATGAACACTTACTATGGTTAACGTTAGCTTAACTTGGCTGATTCCGATTGGAGGGGCGTAGTTGTGGAAGTAAAAGCCCCTAGATCGGGCATTCTTACGGAAGGCAGAGACTCGAAGTAGGCAAAATAACAGTCTAACTTTGGAGTTGATGAAATCGTTAGATGGCAGGCAGAAAATTTAATGAAAATATTGCCATTTTCCTGTCATTTCCTCAGGGTTTTCAACTTTTGAATTTTTTTTTATTTATTCTTACTTTCTTAATATTACAAGAATTTCTTTATAAAAAATAACAGCTGAAAGATATGGATTTTAGACTTGAAGACTTTATTTTAGTTCCAAGGGAAATGTAATAAATATAATTTTCGCCTAAAAGTATGCAATGATTTTAACGAACTAAAGTCTGAGCATTTAAAGCAAGGTTTTTACAATCTTACTTTATATAGAAAACCAATTGGAAAGAACAGAACCAACCCTCTATGATCGCCTAGCTCCTAGTCCTAATCCTAATCCTAAGAGACGACACACAAATAGCTTTATGGTTTCCTGGGCGATATTATATAGACACTCACACGCACGTACACGTACACCTATGGAATCTTAAAGATATTCTTGCTCATTCTCACTCCCTACTCCTCCAGTGGATTCGATAGCTACTTCCGGTACTCGGCCAGCGGAATCCCGACAGCGGAGGCCTTCTCCGGCGGCGGACTATGGCAGGCGGCACGGATCCGGCTGAACCGCAGGCTGCCCGTGTGCTGGTGGGCCCGCATCCTGGCCAGCTGGTGCTGTGGATGGTGCGTGCACTTGGCCTGGCGGGCCAGCAGCTGGGTCTTGGCCAGGATCACGTCCTCTGCGTACTAAATGTCCGGAATGCTGCGCCCGCAGGTCAGCTTGACGGACGAGTCGTCGCCACCACCGCCGTTCATGATTCCTCCCCCGGCGGCCGCCTTGCTCTTGGCACAGTTGATGTCGTGGAAGAGGTGCTCGCAGAGCTTCGGCTCCGAGTTGGAGAACTTGCCCAGCTCGGCGGCGGTGGCCGCCTGGGAGAGATTCAGCTGCAGGTCGCTGGCCTTGCTGAAGGAGGTGGTCTGCTGGTGGTGCTGCTGCGGCTGGTGGAGCTGGTGCACCAGGTGGTGGGTGTAGGGCAGGTGGGGCAGGTTCTTCTGCATGGCGCTCAGGTTGCCCGAGCTCACGGTCCGCTCCAGGATCTCGCCCCAGTACTTCTCCGAGAGACCCTCGATGTCTGGCCGCGTGGTGGAGTACACCTCGGACGCCTGATGGAGATGGCCACCGCCGCCCATGGTGCCGCGGATGTACTGCGAGGCACTGCGGCTCAGGCTGTTGGCCCGGGAGCGGGCACAGATCCCCAGCACGGAGCCACCAATCGTGCTGGCCACTCCGCCGCCACTGGAAGCGTTGGCCCCACCGCCACTGGCTGCACTGGCTCCGCCTGGCGGGCGGGACGATGGCGGTTCCGGTGGAATCGGAAGCGTTGTGATTTCGAAATCGTTAGCATTGATGTGACAACAGGCTGATTTGTGTTCGGGCGTGTCCTCGTGGGGGAAGCACTGGAATTAAACACAAAGAGGAAGGACATCACTTAAAAAAACAAATCTATATAAATGTCATAAAATAAATATTTTATATTTATTTTTATTAAGTATTATTTATGTTAAAAAATCTTAAGCTTAAAGTGAAATTAAGTAAACTGTCACATTGATATTTATATTTAAAAGTAATCATTTAAGGTGCTATGACACTACACTTCCATCTAAACTGGGCAGGGTCACACTGTTTTTTTTAATTTGATAAAAATGTTACATATATTGCTTGTGTATAATAATAACAAGTAGTTACCAGAAACTTGTTATTATTATACACAAGCAATATATGTAGCATTTTTATCAAATTAAAAAAAAAACAGTGTTAACAGTGCTTGTATATAATAATAACAAGTAGTTACCAGAAACTTTTTATTATTATACACAAGCAATATATGTAGCATTTTTATCGAGTTAAAAAAAATCAGTGTGACCCTGCATTGTTTAGATGAAGGTGTAGTGTCATAGCACCATAACTGGTTACTTTTAAATATAAATATCATGGTGACAGTTTACTTTACTACAATTTTAGCTTTTATTTAATTTAGCAATTAGTTTTACTTTTATTAATTTCTTCCTAAAAAGTGTCATAAAACCCAATGTTTTAAGAAATAAGTCAAAATTTCAACTAAATTCTTCATGTAAATTGTAGTTAACCCAATTTTTCTGTGTGCATGTAGATGCGGCATCATAAATTTGACTCGACTCGCACAAAAATTAATAAGGATTTTGAATTCGCATTTATTCTGGCCCGGCCCAAGGTTGTGCCATAAATATTCCACAAACTGACCCCCGGCGCTCCCTCTCCAGAAGTAAATCATGCAACTTGACTGCGTTTACCCAAAATAGAATCGGGGCTGGAGGAGGCTGGGAGCTGGAGGGTGAAGGATGGTGGACGGTGGATGTAAATGCCGTTTTGGATTTGCTCTTTCATAATTCAAAATCACTTTTCAGGACTCGTTACAGTTGTTGTTGCTGTTGGGGCTGTTGTTGCTGTTGATTGTTTACTTTGTTGGAGCCCGTCTGGCAGCTTCCTGAGAGCTTACACCTTCGGCTACGGGGTTGTGGCAGCTTGTGTATGTTCCCCAGGAAAGTTTTGCCTTAAAGCAGTCGAAAATCCCGAAAATATGAGAGCTGCTGGATGTGTAGGTACTTGGGTGAAATGTTCGCATATTTAGGATCTTTCGGGGCGGTCAATGGATGTCTGGACGGGGTGCTTGCAAGCGAGCTAAGCAAATCAATCAATCAGGACTTATGACAGATTTTCAGGGCTTCCAGAAGATCATAGTTGCTGTAAACGGAGCTCTCTCTCTCTCACCTTGTTGGGCATCAGTTGGCGACTCAGACGCCGGAAATCAGAGTTCAGCAGCCAGTACATGAAGGGGTTCCACAGGCTATTGCTCAGCGCCGTCCAGGTGACAAGGAAATCGAGGAATGGCGGCAGCTGCAAACGGATTGAGAATGTCACAAAATCAGAACTGATGAGAACGACGTGTCCTCATTACGTATGCGCCGCGTTGTACGCAATAGAAACAGAGCAAAAGCGGGATAAACAATAAACCAAAGGACACTTGCCTTGGACCCAGTGCAGGCAGTGACTATCTCCTGAATAGTCCACGGAGTGACCATCACAATGAAGCCCAGCGAAATGGCAGCCATCGAACGTGAGGTGGATCCGCTGGAGTTCTTCTCCTGGATGGGGACAATCTGTGGAAAAACATGGGGCAGTTGTCATTAAAGTTGAAGGAACTACTCAAAAATATTATGGCTTTACTTGATTTTTATACAAAACTGTCTTAGAACTTAAATTCTTTCAAGAGGCTTCTTTATAAATGAAGGAATAGTTTTTACTCAGCTGATCCGCTTTTTATATTAAAAAGATTAACATATTTTTATCCAACAAAATCTTCCTAAGCTTCTAATAATATTTTCCCCTGAAATATGAATAAAATATAACGCTAGATATTTTCATATAATAAATTCCGGCGAGAACCTTATTTACTTTGGAACGAGTTTATCTCATCCCCAAATTCAAATCGCAGTCGGGAAAATATGTTTTTCAAAGCCCCCTTAACGGGGCTGGCCAACAGCTTTAACAATTTGTTTGTACATGCAGCCAAAGCTAATTCTATTTACTCTAAACTTAATCCCTGGGTGGGTGGCGGAAACTGTTTTCAAACTGGAGCTTGGCTCACCTTTTTGGTAATCTTGTTTGTCATGTTCGGCATGCCGGCCAGTCCCATGCTCATGGCCATGCCCAGGTGGCCCAGGTGATGCGGATGCGAATGCGGATGCGGATGGTGTGGGTGCTGATGCTGAAGCGGATGCGGATGGTGGGGATGAGAGTGAGAGTGGCCATGGTAGAGGTGCGAGTGCATTCCCGCCTGCTGCTGTTGCTGCTGTTGGTGCAGCTGCTGGAGCTGCTGGGCGGCGGTGGGATGCGGATGCGGATGCGGATGATGAGCGGCTGCCGTGAGGGGCATCGTGGGATCGTTCAGCCGGAAGCGGCTCATGTGGAAGCTAGAGCCATAGCAGTACATCAGGACCATCGTGGTGGGAAAGTAGAGGGCGCATGTCGACAATATCCTGTAGGACGGCTTGCTGTAGAAGGGCTCGCAGGCCATTAGACCCGTATTGTTGAAGTAGTAGCCTGCGGAGGGGATCGAGGTGTTCGAGAGCGTACTTATTATATAGAAGCTAATCGGAGGCGACTCACCTTTGGGCAGCACCAGGAAGCCAAACACCGTGAGACTGATGATCCAGGTCAGGCTCAATATGGCCACACAGCCCTGCAAAATGGAAGGACAATTAGTGGAGTTACATTTCCCTCCAGCTGTCGGTTGATTTATGATTTCTGGTGCATTTTCAGGCAGTGAAATCGAATCAGCTATCGTTTATGTATTTATTTTTGTTAAAATCCCTTTAAAATAGGGTCAACACTTAAGGTTCCCTCACAATACAGCTAATTGAATTTTTCCGTTTGAGTTTTCCCCTGACAGACCGCAAATGGAATAACAAACTTTTGATTAGGTTGAAGACTGCCTGCCGACCGCAGAGGGAAAGCGATACTTTTTGGGAAATGCGAAATGCGAAAGGGCTGCCACAATCATAACTGACTGCCCCGAGTTCATAAATGCGGCACTCTGACAGGGAAAATGGGAGAATGTTGTCCTGTCCCTCAACGGTTGCCACCTGAAAAAAACGAGGAAATGGCCCTTGCTCCATTCTGGTTGAAAGTGCCAGCAAAAGCTGAACAACAACTTTTGTCTGTCTCTGATTTTATTTAATTTGCACTATTACATTTAAAAGTTTGGCCTGCCAGAAGAGAATATCAACAGCAGTCTCCAACTGTCCAGAAAGGTGAGGAAATAATTTTTTAAATGTAAATGCTACATTTTATTTCAATGAAAAAGTTTCTTTTGAGTGAACATATAATTAATTTAAACATTAAGATGCAGTTTTATTATTTTGAATGATAAAGAAATACATTTTTTAGACCTACAACTATCTGCGAATTTATTTTATGACTTTAAATAATTTATAGCCTCTCAAAACAGAGTAATTCCCTTCCAATCATAATTAATTTAAGCATTTAGTCTATTTGCTGTAAATCTAGTTGCAGTTTTATAATTTTTAATAATAAAGAAATACATTTTTTAGACCTACTACTATCAGTAAATTTATTTTATGACCTCAATTTATTTATAGCCTCTCAAAACAGAGTAATTCCTGCAAATATCCCACCAATCATAATTAATTTGAGCATTTTGTCAATTTTATAATACTTTTTATAATTTTAAATAATAATAAATGATATTTTCAAGGCCTAAAGTTATCTCGAAATTTGTTTTATGGCTTAAACATTTTTATAGCCTGCATTTAACCTGGAAATAACCCACCAATCATATAAAAAATGCATAAATATCCATGCAATTTTTTGTTTTAACGAGAGCTCCAATTTATGGCACTTTTAAAAGTGCGCAAAGAAATGTAAGTCAGAAGTTTGTGATGCCATTACCAAGTTCCGACGAGCATTGGTTTTTTCCAGCATCCACCAAGTATCGCGCCCATTCAACATCCATTTATTAATTTTCGACACTGCGCACCGATTTTTGTATAAATGGGGCGTGGCAGAGTGCCAATTTTGCCCACACTGGCCCCATTTTTGGAGGCCAGATTGCAGCAGAAAAATAAAGGAAGCGATTTGGCCCTGGCAGCAAAAAACAGCAACGCAATTTTATGTTAAAACATTTTTCCCCCCATTGATATGCCTCTTGTTTCCCATTGTTGTATTTAGCCTGATTGTATTTTCTTTCGTTCGATTGAATTACAACTTTTGCCAGAAACTCCAAACCAACAAGGATAATTGAGACTTAATAGGAAGGGGGAAGTTCCGTCATTTAAATAATAGTTTTGAGAGGTTTTCGAGGGCACTTTTCAGACTTTTTAAACAAAAAACAGAGGATTGTTATTTGAAAACTTGTTGGAAATAATTTAATTTGATTTGAAAGGGAAATACGAATAAATACGTTATTTAATAAATTAATTCAAATAGAAAAGCAATAGTAACTACTGTATCCCTAAATTCCCCATCTCTTTAGTCCCAAGATCACTTGGTGCAAGGACATTGGAGCTTCGGTGTCCTGGAGCAGGCGCTCTCTCAATCTAGTTTCCTCTTTGTTTACAGTCCGGGAGCCATAAATTACGTTGTAAGTGTGTAACTGGGAATGGGAAATAGAGTTGGTGCCTCGTTTGCTGCTCTTTGGCCCTGCTTTCCTGCGGTTTCCGTGGGAGGTGCCGCTTCATTTGCCTGCCTTCGTCCTGGAAAAGGACTTTGCTGTGGTCGTCGCCCTTTTGCCAAAGTCATTGCGCGTAAAAATAAAAAAAAAAAGAAAAAAGGGAAGAAGAATCTCTAGGCCAACTTTCTGTGCTCGCTTTTTTATCTTTATTTTATACACTTTCCCAATGTCTATTCGGCATGGCTCCCATTTTTTCTGTGTCGTATTTTTTCTGCCAACTTTGCTTTTTCATTCTTCATCTGTTGGTGCTTTGTTTTGCACTCGCTTCTCGCTCGTCTCTCTTCGGGGCTTCCCCGCCCATTTGTTTGCTTTCTTAATGACTGTCAAAGAGCTTAAAGCCCATTATCCTTATTTATGCCTGCGTAATTGGCTTGCCGACCATATTGTGTAGTCGCTGGCCGTCCCATTGTTATAGCCGATTTTTATTGGCGCGTGATTCTCTTGATTTCTGGTAATTACGCCAACGCTTTGTTTACTGTCCTTCCGCGAGCACTAGAGTCGCCCTCGACAAGGATCTAAGGATCGGCCGCGAGCGTGCCTTATCGGAGTGGCCCCAAAAACGTATCTTACCTTCTTGCTGGAGTGCTGGTAGTAGCGACGCGGATGCAGCGCGCACATGTATCTATCGACGGCCATGCAGACCAGGATGACGGCGCTCTGCTGGGAGAGCGCGCCGCGGAGCAGGGCCTGGAAAATATGCATGGAACGGAAAATGGGGAAAGCGTGTTAGCCGGCCAGCTTAGCTCAGATTTTTACTATTTATATTATGCGTTTTTTGTGTGCGGCCTTCGGTCGTTCGGGTTTTGTTTTGTTTCTTTTTTTTTGGGCCCTGCCTGCGGCCGGGTCAAAATGAAAAACTTTTAATGGGAATTTTCGCAGCGCCAGAATGGCCCCGGCTAATATGAGATTATTAATTGTCAGAATGTGTGGTGTAAGAGTTAGTTATGCGGGGAATGCGTGTATGTTTTGCCAATAATCTTAGATGGAAAATAACAAAGCAAAGTTACACTTGACCAAAGTTTATTAATTTTCGTGAAAGTTTTATATTAAAGGGTGTACAAAAAGTAATAAATACAATATACAAAAGATGATTGGCGTATTCGAAAGCCTTAAATTGGTTATGGTATTATGACACTATTTGGTTGGTTTAAAGGTTTCATTAATGCGCAAAAATAGACCGAATTTTTTCGGAGTGCCATGGTCATACTGTTTTTTTTTTTTAATTCAGCCTTGTAAAATGTTGCATATATTGGTTCTATATAGTAAATACCTGATAAGATATTTGATATATTTTGTATTCGTATTTTTGTACTCTTTTTTTGGGTTTGGATTTCTTGTTAAAAAAATTACTCCAATTAATGAAAGCAACAATGCAGTGTCATAGTTCAATAGGGAAAAATATACAATTTTTTTCGGTGAGCACACACTTTTTATTTAAATGCAGGTTTGTTGCAAATATTATTGGAATATAATATTCACCGTATAGCATATTTTACGAGTATATATTTTTTTATTAGAAAAATTACTCCAGTTACTGAAAGCAACATTGTTGTAATGTCATAACCCAATACGGAAATATACACCATTTTTTTCAGAGGAGCACGGTCACACTATTTTTTATTTTTTGAATTTTGGTAAAATGTTGCAAAGATTGCTTGAATATAATAAAAACCGGATAAAATATTTTGCATATGTTTGTATTCGGTTTTTGTTTATAATTTTTTATTAGAATAATGACTCCAGCTAATGAAAGCAACATTGTGGTGTCATAACCGCATAAGCAATTTTCATTTCCATAAAATTAGTCCAATGGAAGATGTGTGGCATGGATAAGAGCCTGTTTATCCCACATGGAACATATAATATTATCCGATTCCAGCACTTAATCCCACTCAAACTCAAACTGTTAACATTAGCATTACACATTGTTCCGGATACTCGCATTTTAGTCGGACCATCTCCGGCACTTGTGTCCTTTAATTACCCGGCATTGTGAAGCGAGTTAATTGACCGCAATGGCTGTAGCCACAACAGGATCCCCAGTATTAAACAACAAATTATCGTGTTTCCGAGCACAGCTTCCACCTGTTAGCCCACTCACCTGTATCTGGCAGAAGATCTCTCCATATGGCCAGCAGTGGAACAATGCCGGCATTAGGCCAAATGGTGTAATTAACAGACCGATTGTCAGGTCGTTGAGGGCCAGAGAAGTGAGCAGGTAGCGGGGCTGTTGACGAGGGAATTGAGACAAAGGGGTGATCCGGGTGTTAGCAACTCATCCAGTGAGCCCGGACTGCTGCCTCACCTGTTGGTGGATGTAGGCGGCATAGCGCCGATTGTTAATGACAAAGATGACCAGGCAGTTGGCCCCGATGACGCCCAGGGTGAGGACCAGGATGAGCACCGCCTCGATGGTCTCCGCGATGCCAATGTGAGCGATGAAGTTGTGGCCCGAGTAGCGAGGATGAGAGCAGCTCGAGTTCTTTACGGCGGGGGCTACCAAGAGTGAGCCAGTCTTCAGATCCATGGCTGGGGCTGCAATAAAAAAAGTAGATACGAGAACTGGTAAGTGACACAATCCTTTCAGAAGCTAAGTGCACCGAGAAATATTAGATTTAAGTTGTTAATATTATCGGCCTTTATATTTTTTTTAATGTCTTTTTATTTCCGCACATCAAATTTAAAGTCTATTTCACAAGAACTCCGACCAGAAAGTAGTGATCGCAGATTAGAGGTGGAGAAACAACGATGAAAACATCGATGTTTTTGAAATTTTTGAAAACATCGATGTTTTTATGACGACTATCGATGTTTTATCACATCACTAAATGAGGTAAGCACACACATTTTTTTTTTTTTTAAATATCGATGTTTTATCGATGTTTCATCGATGTTTTGTTAAAAACAACAAAAACCAGCGATGTTTTTTCATCGATGTTTATTTTTAAAACATCGAAAAACATCGATGTCCGCGAACATCGATG
>JAEIIF010006490.1:0-14091 GCA_018874455.1 Drosophila trapezifrons
CATCGATGTTCGTGGACATCGATGTTTTTCGATGTTTCAAAAATAAACATCGATGAAAAAGAAACATCGCAGTTTTTCGATATTTTTACCAAAACATCGATGAACTTAACTAGTGATGTAAATAAAAACATCGATAGTCGCCATAAAACATCGATGTTTTCAAAAACATCCATGCAACGATGTTTTCATCGATGTTTCTCCACCTCTAACGGACTTTGATCTAATCCAAAATTTGTACTTGTCCCATTTTACACCCTAATTTATTAATTTAATTATTTTGACCCCAATTACATGTTTAGTTAGTTTAAGGCGATCAAAGTCCGTGCCAGTAGCAACCACACCCCATTTAATAATTTAAGCTTAGGCTAGAGTATCGATAAATAAAAGCGACTTGGATCCAAACCAGAATTGACAACAAAACAACAAGTTGGGAATGTCTTTCTTTCTTTATAATTATTTACAAGGATGGCTTAATTGCACCTTATATAGAACGCAATGACATTTACATGGTTTCTTTCGTTTCATTCGTTTTTACACATAGTAAACTTTAAAATATTTATATATAGGTAGATACTGTATCTCTCTCACGTTTCTCGCCTAACTCTCTCGGTTTATTAGGAAAAACTGAAAAAACTTTACATACGAATAGAATATTATTGTTCATTTCTCCAACGCTGCTGCAGGTGGCTTTGGGTTTGTGGGTTAACCCACTCGCGCGGGGGTTAGGCAAAGCCCGAGCGGTTCTCCTCAGCATATATTGGGATTACTTGCAAGTTAGCATGCAAAAACAGCGAGCAGGATTTTAATGGGGTTTCGATTTTTCTAGGCAACATTTATAAATACAATACTTCCGTTAGTTAATTGTTTTGTCTTTACTCGAAACGCATCGATTGCATCGACGTTAGTTTGTTAGCAAAAGTTCCGTGGAAAACTTTCGGTTTGCGACACCATTTTCTTTGTTGGTTGCTCTTAAATTTATATTGTATGTCGGTTGCTGTTAGTCACGGATACGGATACAGATACCAAGCACGAAACGAGACGAAAATGTTTGAAAACAAAATGTAACTCAAGTGTTTATTTGTATAGCTACCAAGAAACAAACAAAAATGGAGAATTGAAGCCGACAAGACAGTGTGTGTGTGTAATGTGTGTAAATTTGGCTACGGGTTAAACATTCTGTTCATCATTCATCATATCATAATCATAGTAAGGCATAAAGAACAACATAAAATACTGTTTAGCGAACTGAAGGGGGGACAGAGGACAAATAGGGGTAATTGCAAACGTTTCTCGACTTGTTTCGGTTGTGTTGACGCGCGAACCGGAAGTTAATTTGAGAAAAAAACATATTTCGGCAACGCGTAACATAATAACAACAATAATTAGATAACAATGACTAAAATTATTTAAAGTATTCTATTAATTTTGTTTCATTTGATGTCTGCGAATGGTTCAGCTGATTTTAAGTTGGTTTTTCTTGTAGAGTAAGGTGTATTTTGTGTGGCTGGATGTATGCAATGTTGGGGTTGTGCGGCCGCACGCTTTAGATCTTGGCCTGCTCCACCATGTCGATGTTGACCTTGTAGAACACATAGGGAAAGTATTCGGACTGGCCGAAGCCCAGCCCGGGGATGTCCACGTTCTGTTCAATAAACAACAGATTAGTAATGGATTTAAGAGGTTGAAACAGAAGGTAAACCCACATCAGCACTGCTGACTTGACCGCCGGCGGAGGCTCCATCCAAATGGCCATACAGCTGGTTGAGCACATCACGCAGACGCTTCACACTCTTCTTGTTGGGCTCGATCAAGATGGCCTGGAAGTTGACTGGCAGGCCGTATCTGTGGATGAACAATTATGTAGTAACTAGATCTTTTAATATAAAAGCAATCTCGATACAAACCTCAGCACAGATTCCACGAAAACGCGCAGAGCCTTCACGTGGATCAAGGCGCAGAAAGCCTCGCTGAAGTTCACCTTCAGCCAGCGCACCAGGGGACCCTGTAATTAAATATGGATTATAATCTCTGTTCCCGAGAACCTCTGGCGAGTGAGCTACGCACAAACTGCTTCTTCTTGTCCGTCATCAGCTTGGTCATCTCGTTCTTGCCGGCGGCCAGCTCCTCCTCGTTGTAGGTAAAGTCACGAACAATGAACTTGCGCTCACGGGCATGGAGCTTGAACTCCTCGGCCACCTTCTTGAAGAGCGTCACGTTGAACAGACAGTAGTCGCTGTCCTCCTGGATGAGCTGCGTGGAGCGGGGCACGATCATGTCCGTGATCTTCTCGTAGTTGGTCAGCCAGTCGTTGGCCATGACCCTTTGTTAAAGCAAAGAGAAAGGCAATTAAATACTCGAAAAGAAGTATTTAAAAGTGAAACTCACTTGGGCACGATGACCAGCAGGGTGGTCAGGTACTCAGAGTCCAGAATGAAGTGCTCCTTCTTGACCAAATCAGCCAGGTTCCTGGTCAGCAAGCTGCCACTGTACGGAGGATAATAAGAAGCATTAATAGAGGATATAGACTTATTCCATCCCCACTTACGTCTTCTTCTTTTCCAGGTTCTGCAGATTTCCCTTGAGGTTGTTGTAGGTCTGCGACTTGGTCTTCAGATCACCATCGATCTGGCCAATCTGCTTGGAGATAATGTCGGCGATGTTGCGCAGCGACTGCTTGATCGGGTACTTGGCCATATCCCATTGGAAGCGGGTCAAGTACTGCGGCAGTTCGGCTATAGTAAATCGTACAAGATATTGTTAGTCAGGTCCGCGAGGCACAAGGGTTCGATAGTTGACTCTTAGTGGGCTAGCAGGAACATATAGGTTGTTGTTCCAATTAATGTTTAAGTACAAAACGAAATCGAATAAAAAATACATAGTAATTTGATCTAAAAGTTGTATAGAATTAGTTGGAAGGAAACTATAGGCTCGGAAGCTATTTAAAAATATAGTTATATAAATAAAAGTCTTTAAAAATACAAAAAAAGGTAACTGAAAAATGCTGGTTAGTTCGCACATCACAGATATATATATATAGGATTACTCAGACACACACACGCACACTTACAGGATATATATATATAGTTATTAGATTAATCAAAAGGAACAACGATAAACGAACGAATTTCGGGATGCAAGTACATATGCTACGGGGATTACGGGGGGATCGGGACTACGCATATTAGTCGCATTTGGAAATACCTTTCGTGTCACACGGCCGGACTTTGAAAACATAATGCTGTGTGTGATAATTATAGATACACTATATAGACACTCAAAGGGGAAATAAAAATGCAAACAAAGCAAACACAGTAACTCATTTGGCGCTTGGGCAGGCTGCATTATTTTTTTTAGAATTTTTATTTATTGGATTGGTGATTGCTTGGGTGAGATATATAGCTGAGATATAGCTTAATGGGTATCGGCGTTAATCGTGGCTGTAATGATGTGGAGCGCAGAACAACATTTGGTTGGTGATTTTGGTGGTGAGCGTACACTGAAAGAACAACATAATCGCTTTTACACTGTTACACTGGTACAAATAATCAACGGATCCGTGTGTGTCTCATATACAATATCAAAGTCATATCGAAAGTCGCGAGAAAGCAAAACGAAGCGCAAACAAAAGGCGTTTGCAAATATATATAGTATAGTGGTACCACAGAGAGAGAAAAAGGAGCGAGAAAGGCAAATCAAAAGTGGCGAAAGTATAGGAGAACTTCGAAACAATCACTTGGCTAAATAGTTGCTTCAACTAAAAGACAGAACAGAAAGAGTCCCCTCCGATTGCAATTCACTTCCGGGAGCGAGGACGACGTCAAAGAAAGTGAGTGGAGAGAGGCAGTGGTGATGGTGGTTGGTGGGTAACACATCAAGTTGCTCGGGAAACAATAGTTGGAAAATCAGGAAACAATAAAAATCAGTGGAAAGTATAACAAAATGAAACGGAACGGAGGAGAGCAACAACGGCAACATCAACATGTACACTTATAGTAGGTATATGTCAACGTCGATCGCGATCTAGACAGATCGCGATCTGATCAAAGAATGTCGGGTCGAGGTTCAACCCAGGCATGCTAACCTGGACTCAGCGGAAATTCGGGCGGCTCGGCGGGATCCGTGTCCGGACTGGATCGCCCCTGGCTACTACTGCCACAACAACTACTCACTGGAGACGATCTATGTGTTGGTGTTAAATTAAATCCATTGTTTATATTTAATTGACTCGGTGTAGAACGTTTGCTATAAATTTGATCGGCAAGAGAATTGAAGAAAGAGCGATAACTAGAGCGCGGTGTGGTCGATGCTTGATGCCAAAATGTCATTGCTTTGGATAGGTGTTGTTGTGGTGTCTGTTGGTGTATTGGTTGTTGGTGTTGTGGTATCTGTTGGTGTAACATTTGCTGTTGCTGTGCTGTCTGTTGGTGTTGCTGTGGTGTCTGTTGGAGTGATTGTGGTATCTGTTGGAGTGTTTGTGTTGTCTGTTGGTGTCCTTGTGGTGTCTGTTGGTGTCTTTCTGGTGGCTGTTGTTGTTGTTCTGATGTCTGTTGGTGTCCTTGTGGTGTCTCTTGTTGCTGTGACTGTGGCGTATCAGTGGTGTTTCGTTGTGCACTGTCATGGTGGTTTGGTGTATTGGTGAGTTGGTTTTTCGGTGAGCGGGTGGCAAATGTGCGATTGTCGATGGGGAGTGATTTAAAAAAAGAAATACATTATTATTGCATTTGACTCGGTTCTTGGTTCTTAATCAACTCAAACATTTATGGACTTTCAGGTTTCGTATTGCTGGTGTGTTGTGTGTGTGTGTAATTTTTTGGATGAGAGCAGGCAAAGCGGGTGCACCATTGTTTCAGTGTTGGTTGTGTGGTGTGTTGTTGTATCTTGTGTTTTTACAGCGTGTTTGGTGTGGTGTTTATTTTGTTTTTGGTGTGGTTTTTGTTGGCTAGCTTAGCGGGATGACAGCGGGTGACTGGCTTTTATTATTACAATTTTTTTTCTTGTTTTGTTTATTTTTGTTTATCTGGGAGTGCTGGCGATTTGGCAACGTTCTACAAAGTAGGTAATGCGATGATAAGATACCTGCTCTTCTTAGAGTTACGCTTGGGCTTATTGAACCACCAGTCGAAGGTGTCCGACAGGTCGGACTGCACACTGTGCGGACTCTTCGGGTCCTCGTCCGTCTCCCCATCATCGGGGGCCGGCGCATCGCCCTCGTCCTCAGACACGGACTTTTGCGTGGGCGATTGCAGCGGATTCGGATTGGAGTGATGCTGCCCTGGATGCGGCGGATGATGCGACTGATGCTGCTGATGCGTGGGCAGGTGCAGCTGGCTCACGTGGCTGCCGCTGCGGAAGCTGAGCTTGTTATTGTTGATGCTGCAAGTGTTGTTATTCAGACGCTTGCTGTTAGATCGCGACATGCTGCTGTGCACCGAGCTGCTGGTCGTGGGCGCCGACGTCGAGAAGTAGGCCGAGGAGCAGGCGGAGGAGGAGGCAACACCACCAGTCGAGGCTGCCGCTGCCGCGGCACTGGTGCTGGGTCCGCTGCCCAACCCACTGCCCGTGGCTATCGCCGCCACCGTAGACAGGGCACAGCGGGTGGCACTCAGCATGGAGGAGGCGGTCTGTGAGTAGCACTCGTCCGCCAGGAGTGTGCTGGCCGTGGCACTGGTGCTGGGCGGGGCGCAGGCGAAGCACTCGTCGCACGGACAGGCATCGAACTCCGGCTCTGGCTCCGGGTCGTGGCTCGACGATAGGTTAGTCAGGCTGCCGCCAGAAAGGGATCCGGGAGCTAGGGCATCGGCGTTGGCGGTGGCGGCGGAAACACAGGCACAGGCAGGCGGCGGCGGCGGAAGATTAGGGGGCGGAGGAGTGGCGGGGGAACAGGCAGACTGTGACGCTGGCGCGGATTTACCCTTGAGATCCTGGGGCAGCTGGTGGTGATGGTGGTGGTGATGGTAGTGTTGGGGTTTGTTTTGGTGGTGCGTGTGCTGGTGTTTTCGCTGGTGTCGCAGGCTGAGATGCTTGATGCGCTGGTGGTGGCGACACGGCATGCTGTCGTCGGGTGGCCCAGGACCTGCATCGGCACCACGTACGGGTTCAGTCGGAGGTTCAGATCAGGAGGCGGGCACGGGGTTCGATTTGAGATGGAGTCGGAGTTGGAGTTGGAGTAACGAGTTTCCAGTACAGACAATACAACACAAGGCATTTAGATTCGGTGGCAGGACTTAGTCTTAGTTTGATTTCAGTTCGTTTGCCGCGGGGCCCGGGGTCTCAGAGGGTCGAAATAAATTAAAAGTAAAACTATATAGCATACATTTAGGGGCTAAGCCTGACCGATTTACCTAGACAGAACTCTAAAACCGAACTGCTCATCATCGTTGTCAACCAAAGGCGAAACCATAAGTTACTTATATCTTTTCCTTTTTTTTTTGTAAATATTTTAAAAAGAAAATAACGAAAATCATATGTGGGGGAAAATGTAAGAAATTTGATACTCATGTGTGCGTTTTCTGGATCTGGTTCTGGCTCTTGGAATGGGTGTGAGTGCGATATATAGAGTGGGTATATCTGAATCGAGGAGAACTGAATGGCATCCCATGAACAACAGTGGAACAAAATATAGGTATGTATAATCTAGGGGGAACTCTGTGGCTCCATGGCTGATATATATATATATTTTGATAGATTGATGTTTTGCGTCTCATTTTGTGCTTTCATTTGGATATTTTTCGCTAGTTTTTCTTTAGTTGCAGTGTAAAAGCGTTTCGTTGTTGTTGTTGCTGTTGTAGTTTTTCCACACGTTTCCAATTAGCTCTAATTGCAAATGAAATCTCCCCATCTTACCCAATTAGCGAAATGCGATGGTTTCGAGAGTGAGAAAAGCGCATGAGAACAGGTGCAAACACACACAGACAGACTCCCCTCACACGCACACACACACACAGGCACGAGCGGAGGCTTTTCCGAGGAAAATGCATCTCCACTGACATGGCGACCGTGAGGGTGTGTGCGTGTGAGCGAGTGAGTTAGCTGGAGGAAAATGGTAACAGAAATAAGCGTTTTTCCAAGCGGATCGATGCAGGTGAGAGTATAAAATGAGACAACACACGCACACAGACAATCAAGCACACACACACACACGCACACACACAATATGTAGTTACAACAGTCTATATAGAGAGGATATTACAGTACATATTGTTATTTTTATACAAATAATAGTTACATGTAAACTCGAAATAAAAATTAAAAGATAAGTAAGTATGAGGGAAGAACGACGACACTCGCGCAAAGAGTCATAGTCAGAGAGTATATATATAGTACGAGTATATGCAATTTATGGGGTCTCTATATATCTTTACACATTAGCTCTCCTCCGTTCGCATTTTCGTCTCATTTTTGTTCTCGTTCTCGTTCTATTTTTTGCGGTGAATGATTTAAAAACTAATGGGCTTTCAAATGACGGAAAACCACAAATAACTTGTCCAACTCAATCGTATCCAAAAACCGAAAAGAAACGTACAACAATATATGTAAAATATACAAAGTGTTCACTGTACTCCTCCTGCTCTCCAGCGTGTGTGTGTGTGTGTCAGTAGTATCTCTTAGTTTCTTTTGTTTGGGGCGACCTTAGACCGAACACGGAGTAATTGACCGGGGATTCGGGGGCGCCCTTGACTGGGGCCAAAAATATATACCCTGGCGTGTGTGTGTGTGTGTATCTGTGTCTGTACTGGCAGTATATATATTTTTTTTTTAGATCTTGAGATCTTTATAGCGTGTGAGAGGTCGGCGGTGCGTATTAAAATGTACAACAAACGCAACACAAAATAAACAACGCAAATTGCCATTCCGGCCATTTCCATAATTTCTTGTTCCTTTTCATTGTTTCAATTTCAATGTTAATTGCAATTTCGTTCCCGTTTAATTCCATTGTTGTTTGCAGTATATCTTTCAGACCATTTCGAACTAATAGATTCTTAACAGGGAATATCAATATCCTCCATTTCTGTGGTGATGATTGTGCGCATGAGTTCAACGAAAATCAAAAGGAAAAACTCAACTCAAGAGATTGTAAATAATAAAATGAGGAAAGGAAAACGAAAAAGGCTTCGATAAACTTCGAAACTGGAACGAAATAGATAAATGTAAAGCCTGAGGGTTTCGGCTGAAAATCGATTAGTTTTTAAATCTGTTTCTCGCTTCGCAAAGTACTTTTCGAACTACTGAAAACGTAATTATCGTAAATATATATAAGAATTGTGTTTAAAAGGTAGACGGGGGAAGATTCGTGTTAGTTTGTAGGTCGGGGCGCATCTCAGAGGGAGAGGACATAGTATAAGATATAGATCAAAACATTCTCTGAGGAAAACGGGGTACCCGCTTCGATTGCTTGAGCTTGTAATCTCTCACTGGCTTTATTTGTTAGTTAGTTACAGAACAGTCGTGGGTAAACAATAGAGATGTGGGCAATACACATGGTACGATTATATCAGAGCAGCATTCCGATTCAACAGTGTCTACGGTCAGAGGAACTGCTTAGAAGTATATATGTAGATAACTAAAGAACCAAAACGATATAGATTCGTGACTCGGAACAGGCATCACCTAACCACGTCAACTAAAACTAAACTAAAACTAAACTAAACGGAACTAAGCTAAGCTAGACTATAAGCTAGACTAATACAACTCATTAGAGGCAGGCAGACGACTTACTGTTGTTGGCCATCAGGTTCTCGTGCAGCTTGTCCCGCTGATCCTCCAGCACCTCGCCCAGATAGTTGGCCACCTTGCGGGTGATCTGCTCCACATAAGTGTCCAGCTTGCCCAGATCATCGGACAGGCCCACCAGTTGGTCCAAAGTGCCGACCTGTGAGTATAGTTTATGATTTTACAAAGGGTTTCAATTAAGAAGTAGTCGCCAGCTCACCTTCAGATCTGGTATATGGAACTTGTAGTTATTGCACAGATTGTGTTGCTTGCTGGTCAGATTGTTCATCGTGTCGTACGTCTGCTGGCAGGTCTTGTCGCCCGGCGCCGAGATAATCCAGTATTCGGACATCATCTTGATGGCTGTTGGGGGGCAGAAGGGAGATACTGGATGAGTCGGAAAACCAATTTGACTGTGACCTTGGCTAATCGATTGCCCATTTCACCCCCCTCCTCGTAAATTATATAACTCTCTTCCCCCCAATCGCATGTCTTCAAATGAAAATTTAATTGCCACTGGCCTTCGGTCAATATTGAGTATTTTTTTGCGATCGACCACTGAAAGGTGCCATTTCCAGGGACACGGACACGGACACAGGAGGAGTACCCAATGTCAGCCATTACAGGCCCGAACTCTGGCGCCAGACTGTCCAGCGCCAGGGTTTCTCTATGCTTCTCTATGCATATATAGATACAAATACACCAAATACACATATATATATATATATAGCCTTGTCCTCGTCGGCGTGCTTACACAAACACTTGATCCTAGCACTCCTTGCGTCTCAACAGAATGGTCAGGAACTTTTCCACCGGGTTTTTTGGCATTGTTATCCCCCGACGCCGCCGTTCTTTTGGAGGGGTATTCCTTTACTACGTTTAAATTTTCCCTATTTTTGCTGGTAGTGCCGCCACATTTCCGTGGTTCTCGTTCAACGTTTCGAATCGAAATGAGTGCTGGCACAACGACCAGATGCCATGAAAGTCGGATACTCGGGAATGTCGGCAAGCCGAGGAGCCGAAGTGGCTGCGATCCGATTCTCGGCTGCCCGAAAAAAAAAACACTTGATGACGAAGCGGCAAAAGGCGAAAGGCGCCAGGGCCAAAACCAAAACGAGTGCTCAATTTGGGTAAGTGTCGCTGACTCCTGGGCTCCTCCAGCTCCTGCCTTGTTTGCTCCTGCCACAGGGCGTATGAGTAATCACACAGCAAACGCCACGAGATATAAATCTAACTTTACCCCAATTCCGGCCTATGCCCGGCACACTGTTATTACATAACCACGATGTTGGCCTTCAGAAAGAGACACGAAAACACAACACGAGCTCAAGGAGTGACAACAGGCCAACTCTGGAGCTCCAGCTCCGATCCCCGCCCCTCAAAAGTCAAGGCAGTGCATTGTCCTCGCCCAGGAAGCGACAGGAGCAACAACGATTATCAGGAAAGGGGGGGCGTTGGGAGCAACAATCCTGGCAACAGACAACAAGGCAATGGTAAATGGGAATGGGAATGGGAATAGGAAACGGAAACACGCACAGAAAAAATGATATTAACAAAATTGGTTGGCGTAAACCCACATATAAATGATATCATATCAGAGGGAGAGCGAGAGAGGTTGCATAATTATTACATATCATCATTATCAGTCGTATTCGGAATATTACACTCTTGTTAAATCTGTTGGAATGACATTTACTAATATCCATATCACTGTTGCATTATCTTATAAAGATTTATGGAAATACGTCACTTTTTAGGGTATCTCTGGGAACTACTGTCACATACGATACCTAGTTATCTTAATAATTAATCGTATTACAAGTAAATTATGTTACTTTCATTAGTTGTGAGTTAGGTAAGTTCTTGAAAGTGACCATATAAGGCTTTAGAAACTTATCCTTTCTTCTGGACTTTAAAATAAGCGAAGAAATAATAAACTTCATATTAAATCAGGAAAATTGGAAGCTAATTTCAAGGTATATATGAAAATAAGCTGAAAATAAGAGTATTGTCTCTAGAAAAGACTTCCTCGCATATATATTCTAATAGTTTCCAAAAAATAAAGAACAAAGAAGATATTTTTGATCTTAAAATCACATATATAGAGCTGATATAATAATGATACCGAGCTTAAAAAGGCAATCAATACCATAGTTTCTCTCAGTGCAAACACTACGTATGTTTATTTTTAGCAACGGAAAGCTAAATTGCTTCGGGGGAATCGAAAGGGCGGGGAAAGTGAAAGAGAGATAGGAGGAGGAGCACCAGGAGGCGGAGGAGGAGAACTGTTATGCTGCCATGCTGGAATGGTGGTGACGTGGATGGGCCACGAATCGAGAAAAAAAGGCAGCGCAGGTCACGATAGCCGGAGGATTGAGAGGAGAGGAGCGGAGGGCTCCAGCCAAGGCGTCGCCAAACAAGTGGAGACAGTCTGACTGGCCAACGGCTGTCGCTAATGGTGTGGGGGCCCCGTCGATATCCTGATCCCGATTCCTAACCTCGAGTTGGGGTAGTCCGAAGCCAATACAGGAAATTGCAATGACGAAAACAGAGAAAACAATAAAAAGGACACAAAGGAAGGCCACAGTGGGTGTGCGCCCAAATTAATTAATAATAATGTGCTATGCGGGGGTCGGAGCAGCAGCAGGAGCACACCAGCAGGAGGAGGAGGAGCTGGTGGAGACCCCTCGCTCGACAGATAAGCACGCGCTGGAATTCCAGCAGCTGTTCGGGGTTCTTGGCCATTTGAGTGAGCTCTCGCCGCCTTATTGGCCATGTTTGACTTTCGCCTCTAAATAAATATGTGGTCAGCTTTGACCAAGGTCCTTGTTGCACGCAATACAACTATTTACTAAGAGTCCTTGTGCCGCCGCCGCCGCTCTAAACAAATGTGGAAATACAGTATTTGCTTGTTTGCACAGCATTATCCATTCATCATCGCGGTACTTGTACGTGCTTTGTTTCAAGTAAACGGAAAATGTTTTAAATTTTTAAACAAGAATTTTCAACTTATTTTCTATTTTGTTTACCCAGAGAAAAAAAGAGACAGAGCGGCGGAGGGAGAGAGAGGGGCAGCTGTGTAGAGCGCGAGAGAGACGGCTCTCTCTCTTCGCCGCTGGCAGTGGAGAGTTTCGCTGTCAGCTGTTTGGTGACAGTCACATGACAGCTTTTCGATCGATAATTTTCTGCTCACGGGTTTTCAGCACAAAAACCAAAACACACTTTTCACATATTTTTCCAAGCCCGCCACCCACTCCCCGGGCACCTGGATATTTCCAGATATATCCGCATTCCTTGCGGGATGATTCCCCATCACCAGATGCTGCACTGCCAAGTCGGGGGCTCCGAGCTCAAAGAACTCAATTTTCAGGGTCACACTGCATTAAAATCACGTAGGCACATTGCAAAACGCATTTTCTCTCGCTTTTCGGTTAATTATAAAACATTCGTTGCACGGTCGCTGGGTCAGCAGACCTACTGCGATGTAGTAATGGGGGTTTTTCCTCAATATGCGGGGCACACTTGTCACTTTTCACGGGGAGCAACGTGGAAAACTGTCGATTGCTGGCGGGCACTTACTTTTTAGCGGCTCTGGTTGATTGGAACGACAAAAGTGTGCTACTTGTGCTATTTAAGAACAGCGAGCTGTGTTTTTCTCTGCCAAAAATCAGCAGAACGACCGCCGCCACCCACAAATGCGAAATTCACGTGATAGTGGAGAGTTAGTGTGGCCAGAAAACAATTTTGCTATCCTCCTTAAAAAATCTCAAGCAGTCGAGATTTCAACCTAAAAAATCCAGTATTTCTCCAAAAATAAAAAAATAAGTTAATTTCAAGCATGTACAATAAAAGAAGAATTATCTCAATTTGACGTTGTAGAAATGTTAAGATTGGGAAAATCAGTTTAACATATATTTATTAATATATTTACATATGTAGTATACATATATGGGCATTTCCAGCAAAAGGTCAACGAGGTCCGAAAACTAAAATGTTCATTATCATCATATTTTTGTAAGTATATATATAAAAAACTCCATATCCAAATCAAAATTTTTACAATACAATGGTTATTACATAGCATATCGTATTTTTGGAAATGCCCATATGTACATATGTATATACCATATACTACAAAACTACAACACGAGATCGAATTTTAAGAAATCACCTCTAGAACTTTATCTTGGAACTCTGTATTGTACACTTCCTCGCTATTGAATAGCTTATACATTTAAGTTGTTGGTTCAAAGTTATTGCATTGTTTTTTCAAAACATGTTCAATACATTTTCAAAAAAAAAACCTTATACCTTTCCTCCTAAAACTCCACCTAGCACGTAAAAAACCCCCTAAGTCTAAAGGGAAATCCCCTGATCAGGGAACACTGGAGAGTTACAATCGATGAAACATCGATACAAGTCTACACTCTGTGAGCTGGAGAGAGAGCTTTTTCCGATAAAATAGGTGGGAAACACAGCTAAATAATTTGAATATCTCTACAATTTCTCCATGAAACAGCTGACCCGCGAACAGCTGGGGTGGCGCACGCTTACCAACACTGCCCGGCTGAGGTGCCGCAGTTTCTTTGCCTAATTTTTATGGAGATTAGTTTAGTTTAAAACATATCGCCCGCCCTGGACCACTAATATTAGCAAGTAAGTGAGTGGAGTGTTCTGCACGGCAACGTGTCCCGCTGGAGGGCGGCGGTTGGCGCGGCCAGACAACAGATTGGCCGCTGATGTAACCAGAAGTCGGCTGATTGGGGAATAGAATGTGTGTGACACTGGGATAAGTCGTCGCAATTAAGGAATAATTTCCCAGCCGGTCCCCCCGCAAGATAACTGCTTTCGGTCACGGCATCTACATCTGGTTCCAGTTGTTACAGCCCGGTTTCGTAATCCCTGCCATTTAAACTCCGCTTATCGCACGGGTTTCCCATATACTACACGTGTGCGTCGAGTCTTTCGGGAGCCCTCCAACCTTTGGCCTCCCATTACCTCCACCTCCTCCCCGTCCCGGCCATCGATTCCCCGAAAAAGGCAATGAGTCAAGAGCAAACAATTAGCCAAGTGCGCAACAGTTCCAGTACGCTGTGTGTTTACTGAAATATTTCCCAATTCCGAAGTGCTATAAATAAGCACACAAAACCACAACACTTCCCTTTCCCCTCCGTCGCCGCCTGCCGCTTTTGTTCCTTCCGCATAAACAGAGCATCCATTTCCATACCTTAACCCAAAGGCTCCTGGGGGAGCAGCGGGTTAAGCTATACTTTTACACTTGGACACGTAGCGAAAAGAGTGCAAAAATTGAGGTCTGAGACTGGATATGGGCATTTCCAGAATGTCGCACGCGACATTCGTACGCATTCAAAGCAAAAAAAA
>JAEIIF010006492.1:0-14996 GCA_018874455.1 Drosophila trapezifrons
TCCTTGCCCACCACAGTCTCGGTGCTCATCGTCACTACGTGGACTGCCGTCCACAGTGATTCCCGATTCAGGGGAAGTATTCCTTAAGCAGCGACCAATTTGTAGTTCTTAGCTATATGTCACCACCTAGTCAACGTCTCAATTAGCTAACCGACGGATATGTGCTGCCATCAGGCTGCTTGTTCATTAGTCCTCCATTTGAGTCCCTCATCCACAACCCCATCGCCATTGCCTTCGTCATCCTCATCAGGCGGCTGGCAGTCATCGGAAGCTCCAAAGTGTTGAAAAGCCAATTAGCTTTTGAGGGCCGGAAGGAAGCCATAGAAGCTCTGCGTGTAAATGGAGCGATGAAAAGTTAGCAGTTTGCTAAAAAATAAAAAATAAAAATGGAGCCAGCCAAAACCGCACGCACCACCTGCAGACCTCCTCCACTCCCAGTGGATGCCAACCACACCCACTGCCAACCTTCGGTGTGCGTAATTTTCTGCGTCATTTAATTAAGCCGATTCATGGCGCCCTCCGGGCTTCTGTGTCCGGCTTAGCCGTCCAACGCCCCCACATGTGAGCCGCCCGCCCTGGTAATTAACTCAGCCGTTCACATCGATTATTTATAATATTTTCCCCTAATTATTTATTCATAACTGCTAATAGTGTTTGTGGGGCTTAAGTGGTCCACAGCTTACGCGCTATTAATTGGCCTCACAGGAGTCCGAGTTCGGAAACATTGATGCAATGTCTCGACTTAGTCTAATTAATATTATCTCAGGCTCTATCTACGCTCACAAGCTCGGCTTCTTCACGCGCGTATCGGCCAGGAAGCAGGACACCACTCGGTTATCGTTCTCGGAGTCCAGGAGTCGCACCTCCAGCCGAGTGGGCACCTCTGGCTGGTTGCTGGTTATAGGCAGGAGCAGCTCATAGGTCACATCTTCACCGGCATCCAAAGGACAGTAGGCGCCATGAAGGAGGTTTCCGCAAACATTGCCGCGGTCTGATTCCAGGTCATAGGGTATAGTGACGCCCAGCGAGGTCAGATGTACCTCAGCCGACAATGTCTTCATGGTATTGCGAGCTATTCAAGGAAAATTGATGGGTAATTAGTACAAAGTACATACAAATAATCTAATATAATATATAAAATGGGTAATTATATATAGAATATAATTTTTAATGATTTTTTTAAGAATACTTACTGGCAACAAACTGTATATCAATCTTGGCCTCGCTACCCTTCCACAGATCACAGGGCAGGGCATCACAATTATCGATTTGCACCATTAATGGCATGGGATAGCTGCTGTCGGCACCTGGAATTCATAATTAAATTAATAAATTAACAACTTCCCAAAGGGGTTTCCTTAGTCCTGACTCACATTGCCTAAATGGAGTGTTGGCCGCCACCAAAGTCCACATCAGGCTCAGGCACAGGCAGTAGTTCTTGAAGCTGGACATTATCCCTTTCTTTTGGCTTTGACTTGTGTTTACTTTGAAAGCACTTTTGATATTGTATCCCAGATTTACTAATCGCAGGGGTATTTATACTAACTGAGAGCCTTTGCACTGGCCGATTAATCTAATCGATTTAAACGTTTGCACCAAAAATTACGTTTGATTTTGGCAAACTTTATGGCCATTATTACGTCTCAATCGCACTTAAAGGAATTTCTAGCATGGGATTAGTTGAGGGTTTTTGGAGGGTTTTGGAGGAATAATTATCACTAAACGAGCTTCTTTTAATCTCCGGAAATATTCTAATGAATCGTTTAGATTTCCCACTAAGCCAAAGATTGTTAATCTGTTGAGAGCAAGCAAGTGCTTGGCTCTTAAGTTCCTTAAATCAAGAAATCATTAAATGAGTCATGTTGAACTAGCCATAATATGGCCATAATAAAGCCATAATATAGCCCATAATACGGCAGCCAGTACATCTGACCTGGCCGAGTGCAGAACCCGCTAATTTTGGCCCTGATAAGGTGGCCAACAAGAACTAACACCTGTCGAGTTCTTGGCCCATTCAGGTGCGCTTGTCCGCATCGGTTTTGATATAAGAAAAAACAAAATTTGCAAGCGATTAGCGATGATTTGCTGACCAACTTGACAACCGAGATAGCGGCATTGCCATCCTCTTCCGCTGCATACTTTCAGGCCATCGGCCACCAGCAACCCTGCTTCCCGTCGCCGGGGACATTAACATCGATTTATATGCATAGCCAATTTGCAGCAAGTTTTACACAATTTCTTACACCCACTTGACTCGACGAGAGAGCGAAAACAGCAGCGGCAGTGGCAACAGCCCTCGAGGGGTGCCCAAATTTCATCAATATTTTCAGATTTTGTTCGCAAATTCAACTGTTTTATATGCAAATTAGCTTGGCGCGCTTCTAAAATGTTTACGTTCATCCGTCAAATGCGTAAATGATTATGGGGGATTCCCCGGGCTGAAAGGGGCGGAGTCTTGAGCACTCAATTGGCTGAACAGTTTGTTTAATTTCCATTTGCATAATTAATTAGCGCGTTAATGGCGTTTTAAGTGTATTTAAAGTGACATTTTTAAGTGGTTTATGTCTGCATAATTCATTATGAAAATATAAACAATAACATTTGGCTTAAAACTATTACAATTATTTTATATTTTGTAATTTAATTTTTGTTCTATGCCTTTCCTTCTAATGGGTTCATTAATTCTTAAGCTTCATACCAGATAAATATTTTAAAATATAAAAACATAAAAGTAATACAAAATATAACCAATTTGGATTGCCTCAGTTCGAAACCACGGTTCGAGACTTGAGTAACTATCCTATTTGAGTGTGAGTGAGAGCAAGATAGGAATAGAACAACTTTATTGTCTAATCATCAGATTTTACTCCAATTTTCAGTGTACGTTCGCACGAATTTGTGTATTTATTAGAAAGATATTTTCTTTTTACCGAATGTAAGGATTAATTATTTTTAGAAATTTTATCAATGGTTCCTTAGCCCGTAATACTTTACGTAAAAAATTGTTTCCCCAAAAACGAACTAACTATTCGTTTGCATTTTCCTTCACATCAAACCAAGGCAGAACTGCCATTATCCTACAACTGGAAATCATTGCAAAGCAATCTAACTTCCAAGGTAAACAAATTTACAGTTCAAAGGAAACCACTAGGCATTTTCTTAGGAATTTTCAGCTCTTACCTGATATCCTCCAATGCCAGGTGAAATTACAGGCGGTACGAGCAACTCTCAAATTATGCAACTCAAGGCTCCGAACTAACATTTTAATTATACGAAGGAGAATGAGAACAACTTGTACATATTTATGCAAATTAAGGAAACTTCTTTTCACCCGAACTGGGCACATTTCTCAGCTGGAAATTGCGTTGCCAGGCTAGGAAAGGTCCTGGTAGCTCTTGGGGCAAAATGCCAACACTTTCGAGGGGTAAAAATTACTCGACAGCCGTCGAACTTGTTGCAACGCATGTTCCACCTGATTTCGGGAAACATGAATTTCGCATTCACTTAATTACAGTGCCAAAAGCAGGAGCAGAGTCTCGCCTCGTCGGCGGGGTTGGGCAAATTAATTAGCATCCCTCGCTCGCTCGCCGACATGCTGGAAAAATTTAATAAAAAACATTTTCGCATGACGACATATGCAAATTGCTATTGGCAAATGTTGAGGCTCTGCATCAAAGTGTGCAGCAAAGCGGGAAAAACACTCTTTCCTTGTTTTTCTCAGATGGAAAGTGCTAGGAAATTGTCTCAAGGCCAGTTGGTCACTTGGCTGACCACACATAGATTTTGCTTGTTAAAATGGAAACAGCTGAATGCACTTGGATAGTTCTAAGTGTCATGTAAGTGAGGACCGGCTACCCCCGATTTAAGGGTTGTCCTGCGCACCTGTTGAGGAGGGGTTTGAGGCCACGGGTTCATGGGCAATTGGGCGTGCCCTTTTCGGGGAAATTCCGTCATTAATTGACAGCACACGGCGGCGGCCAGCGACGAAAAATTTAATGAAAAATTAACAACACGAGAATCAAATTGTCGCCTAATTGAGACACAATGTCACTCCGGTATTGAATTACGTGCAAACAAATATCAAATTGAAATAGAACAGACAACCGGGCAGGAGCAGGGGCAGGAGCTGGCAGGACACCATCACGGGATTGGCGTGACAAATTGTTTGGCTTTGGCGCTGGCATTTGATGTCTGACTTGATTTGACAAATTAATTGAGTTAGCTGCGAGCGAAACAGGGCGGGGTTAGTGCGTGGAAACACTGAATAAACTCCTCCCCCGAGCCCCGAAAGTGTTGCATACTTTTTTGCCCGGAAAAAATAATCAATGGACAAACTCTGAGCTCTTAGCTTTTTCCCCCCTCGCCAAGCCTTATTGATTTCCCTTTAAAAAGAAAATAAGAAGAAAAAAAAGGCACACACACATCAAAGATAAGCTGAATATCCGTGAAATACATTTGGGAATATGCAAAAATCGGAGAGCGCCCAAAAGTGCAAACGGAAACGGAACCAAGTGGGTAGTGTAAGTATTCCGGCATCAGATTTTCCGGCCCAGATATAATTGCATTAGATGACACCGAAAATAGAATCGGAAGGCAGGAAGGAATCAATGTGTATCAGGACTCTGGCCTGATGCTAATCAAATATTGCGGTTCCCTAAGATACATTTCCAGCTCTCTGTCGGGGTATACATTTATTTTATTTTTTTGTCGTGCCGGATTTTCCATTGCTTTGACATATTAAATAATGTCGCAACAATTACATGTGACGAGAGGATGTGACGACAGTTCCCCTAAACGGAACAAGTTCAAAAGCATTTTCGAGGAAATCTCATGCTGCTTCTCTGCTGTCCAAGTCACCACCAAACCAACGGAAATTTGGCAAGAAAATTGCGAGGGTTGAATGGGAAATACTCACAGTACTTCCTGTAGAAGCCACAAACCTTTCAAATCCCCCTCGATGTTCTTACCTTTGGCAAAATATTTCGCCAACCGTTGAGTGCTGAATGGTTGGTGGGGGAATTACATTTTCCAGCTTACTTTTAGTCCGCTTCCTTTATGCCCGGACATTTTCCTGCCCCGCCGGAGTTCCATTGTCAGTGGCTTTGGCCAAGGCACAAATGTCTGTGGGTTTTTTCCCATTGCCATCAGGCAGGCTTAGTGGCCTGCCTCTGCGAAGGTGGCTGTGGAGAGCTCGTCCTCGTCCTCATGCTGTGGGATTTATTTTGCACCGCCTTTGTCCCCCCTTCCCGTCGGCGAGAACTCTCTGCGATGAAGTGATAAAATTCTCTTGCGATCTCATAATTTTACGACCCATTCGGAACGCGACTCTAATGATGCGAATGGATGCTGAGATTTGTATTGATAACCATTTGATTTGAGTAAGTAGATAAGGAGTATTTAATTATAAGATAATTGTTAACATTTATATGCTTTATTGTTATTATTTAGCCAAGATAAAATATTTAGTTATTAGAAGATTAGCTTACATATAGTAGTATAGCGATTTTTATATTTATTTTAAATGATATATGTACATATATATAACGTTTCGTCTGGATGATTTCCCAAAATTTGAAAACAATTGGTTGATAAACATGGGAGCTATTAGACAATAAAGTTGCAGCATTCTATCTCGCTCCCACTCACACTTCCCAACCCCGAAGTGGGTTCGAAGCCCGGCTAGCCTACAAAAGGAGTACATAATTAAATAAAGAACGAAAGCTGTTATAGTAAACTATTAAAATAAATTGATTTAATTGTAAAATATAAAAATAATACAAAAAAAAAAGTAATACCCAAACTAAGATTATTTTTTAATTTTTCAAAGCGATCAAAAGAGTGCCACAGCAGTCACCTTCTGAGGCATACAAACCCGATTCGATTGTCCAGAAATCCGCCAATCGAGGAAATCAGTGGCTACTGGCCCGCGATAAGATAGACCAAATCCGATCGTGTTTGCCGAGAGGCTTCGGATCTGGCTATAAAAACGATGTCAGCACCGTTGGCCGAAAGCAATTCGAACCGAGAAACATGCAAGTCAAGGCGTTGATTCTGATCTCTCTGGGATTATTGGCAATGGTCCGGGCAGCGGACGAGGAGGAGCATCCGGGAACGGAAGTGAAGCGATGTGAGTCGCGGCAGTTAGAGTATATTGGAGAAACCAACTAAAACTGATCACAATTCTAATTTAGGCTCCGGAAGTAAACCCTTTCCGCTGGAGGTTCGAGTCCACGGCTGCCTAACGCCGCCTTGCAACATCGTGAAGGGAACGACACAGAAGTTTGAGATTGATTTTGCCGTGGATAAGTTCATTACCCAGATGACGACTTTGGTGAAGGCCACAACGCTGGGAATTATCACGGTGCCCTATGAGCTGCCAGCGGATGTGGCCGCCGTGTGCCCGAATCTCATGTTCGGCGCCTATTGCCCGCTGTATCCCACTGAGGATGTGACATACATGTTCGCCTTTCCCATCGGCGAGTATCCGGAGATTGGGGTGAAGATTGAGATCTATTTGGTGGATCAGGACAAGGAGATAGCCACTTGCTTCGTCTGCGACATCAAGGTGGTCAAAGGAAACAGTGGCAACACGGTCTACCAGCTGGATTATCTCAACCGGAAGTAGTGCCCCCAAGTTGAGCGGAAACTCATTCAATCATTGGTCTAAATTACTGTGATATCATATCCCTTTTTTTTTTTTCAAAAACAAACAAATCTTTCGCTGAGCTCCCCCGATGTCTCATGCATATTTAATAAAATTTTAAAAGCCTTACCCCAAAATGTGAGGGGTAGGTTTCGTCTAAGTATGCATGGGACTTGAACATTATTTATGGGGTTGGGTGGGGACTAATAATAAGGCTTATTATAAGGCTTTCTATTGGCCATCGTCGCTATCGACACCTGCTGCCATCAAGGTGTAAATTCAAGTGGACGAAAAGCCATAATCGAATCAAATAATAATTCGCAAATCTCTAGTCTGATTACCTGTACTCGAACTCGCCCGACACACCTGTTCGGGCGCAATGCGAAGAAGCAGAGAAATGTACCGAGCTATCAAAACCCGGCAACTCACCGAGATTATCTGATTTATTTTCGATGAGAATTGCACTGTAAAATATACCCACTAAAGATTTATGAAGCAAGGATTTGAAATATAATTTACTTGGAATTTGTTTAATATTTATATATGCTTAGGAAGAAGATTAAATTTAGGAAATTAAATCTAGGAGCTGACTTGACCTTGCAATTGTTTATGAAGGTTGCCAGCCATCATCATAAATGCCATTACCAAAAATATATTGTTTAACTGAAATTGTCCTTTTTATAAAAAAATACTCGACAAAGGCAACTAAATCTTTAGTAAATAAATAAGCTTTAACATATATTTAAATATATTTGCAGTCAAAAATAACTCATGTTGAATTACATGTAAAAATGACATTTTCATGGAAATCGAATAAACCTTTCAAGAAATAATCTATAGCATTCCATGCATGGGATATAAATACGAGTATAAAAGAATTTTTTGCATTTCTAGATTATTCAAGCTGATTTATTTTTACCAGAATTTATAAATACCTAAATTCAGCAACATTTATTTATAATTAACTAATCAAGAAGGAAAAATAATGCAAGCATAATCTAAAAACAAGTCCAACCAGTAAAGATATAAAGTAAAGTAATTAAATAACACTAGCAATTTTCTTGATGATTATTTGTGTGCAAATAAACTATTATATATGGTGTAGAAATCATAATTCCTGCTTTAATTTATTTGTATAATTTTTATATTAATTGCTTTACGAAAATCCTTTTAATTTATGAAAATAAAATGACCGTGTACCTTGTCAGAAAGATTTTTGGCAACAAAAGATAAGGTTCTGAGAAACCACACTAATAGTTACGATTAAGCACTGGAAACTCCGTTCATAGTCTAAAATAAATATTTTTCACTCATTCTTACGCAGAAATACCACCATATTTCCCCATAATTTTGCCGAGTGTAGGATTGCACTCAGCGGGAATGGTTAGCCCCTTATCACGTCGGGGAGCCCAACTTTTGACCATATGGTCAAGCACGATCTAACGCAGGCGGTCAATAAATGGCTATCGATACGATTTTATTGGCAATTGTGCCACTGCCACTGCCACTGAATCAGTGGAAATATATTACTGGCACTTTCGGTGCAAACAGGCAACGTCACCGATGACTCTATATAAAAATAAAGAAATCTAATCGTCGGCCCGAGAAATGTGCTGCTAATCCGGCGACTGATTCCCCCGGGTACACTGGAAACCGTGACGTAGGTCACCAAGGTAAACAAACGCTTTGGCTATCGGCTGCAGAGTTTTTTGAGTTTTTATTGTTCGCCGAATAATAATGGCGATAATATTCAGTCAGTCAGTCGGTCCCAGTGGCTGGAGTTGAGTGCATCGTCGTCGTCGCTACTCGGCGTGGTTGGGGCTCGTCCAGTCGAGCAAGTACTCGTCCCGTTGCGTCGCAGTGGCTCCCTTGCGGAGCTTGCAGCTGACCACGAAGCAGGTGATCGGTTCGCCGTCGACATCGTTCAGCGTGACAGTGACATCCGCCGTGATCTCGGGGAACGAGGGCTCCACATAGAAGTTGAACTGGTACGTGACATCCTCGTCCTTGTCGATGGGACAGATGGCGCCGTACAGGAGATTGCTGCACACATCGGCCACCTCGTCGGGCAGGATGTACGGCAGATTCATGCCGAGTACCTTGGCCGTTGTCGTGGCTGTGATGTTCTTGATGTTGTTGTTATCTGTTGAAGATTGAGGATGCATATAGGAAATGGATATACGATGTGCAGCTCCAACTTACTGCCCAGGAAATGGACCTCCATTATGGCAGTGGTGCCCTTGTAGACCACGCATGGCGGCTCATCACAGTCCACCACTCTCACGGCCAGTGGAAACGGCTTGTCCTTGCCTACAAAAAAAAAAGCCAAGCAGTGCAAAAGGTGAGCTGAAAAGTAGACTAGGAATTTGCGCAAAAAGCTGGCCAAGATTAGCGGAGCGGCGCTCATTGATAAGCCCTATCATCAGCCGGCTGGAAGATACTCTTGAGGACTTTTATTTTCCCCCACCAAAGTATTTTTGGCAATAGTTCCAAAAGAACTTCGTGGAGATTGTGATTGAAGAATGAATCACCAGGCCAAGGATTACTTTGAAACCATGAATCCAAGTTCTATTTAAGGCCCTAATCCGTAAGTCGATGTTTAAGGTAACCTAGTTACAAAACGAAACTCCCGAAACAAGGTACTTACACTGTTTTACATTGGTGGCACTGACTGTGGCCAAAGCCAAGGCCAAAACTAAGACAATTCGCAGCATTTTCGGTTGTCTGGGGAAGCTCCTGCTGTAATCTTTTGGCAAGAAAAAGAACTAACTACAATGTATTCGGTACGCGTGCACGCAGGCTGATAGCCGTGAATGGGAATGGAATCAGTTTGGCCGGCGCAGAACCTTAAATAGCTGGCGTCGTCCGTGCGATGACCAGCGGCTCGGGAGAGCGGCTTATCAGGGCTATTGATACCGCCGGGGCCGCCACGCAGGTGTTACAAATATGAAAACAGTGGGGCCTGCAGGTGTTGCGCTCTGACGAAGAGCAAACAACGACGCCGGGAATCGAATCAGTAAATAACGTAAAATCGGCTGATAAGCCGGAAGAATCGATGTTATTATGCCATTACCTCCTTGAGGTGGGCATACAATGTTGCATGAATAAGCCAAAATTGCGGGGAAAATCCCCCGGAGTGGAAATCTGATTTAAAATCGGCTTAATCACCATCAAATTTAAATTACCCGCCGATATACCGTTAAAGTAATCGATTTCTTTGAATCCAAAGTAATCGAACTTATTGATAAAGTATCATCTCCAACACGCTGTTTTAAAAAGGTAAACAAAAGGAATCTAAGTTTTTGTTTGCAAAAATAATAAGATTATGGACAGCGAGGAACGGAATCTGGAGCAGTTCCTGGCCGCAAAGCATCCAGGCCTGCTGGCGGAGCGACAGCCGAGCGGTGCCTGCATCCTTCGTGGAGTTCTCTGCAGTGAAGTGAGTTTAATTAATCATAAAACTCCCGCCAAAATTAATTATATTCAAATAACCCAAGGGAAATTGGCGTCGCTTAAAGCTTTATATGCCCCATCATCCGGCACTCCATCGCTTCCAGTTGTACGTGCAGGAGCACTTGGAGTACAAGCACTATACGACGGATAACCTGAAGGTTCAGGAGGACTGGCTCCTGGAGGATTTGCTGGGCCATCTGGAACAGATCCTTCCTGTCGCAGACACCAAGGCCAACACTAAGGAAGCCCCAGAGGAGGGGAACATATACGCCGATATCCTGGCGCTGCACAAACCCAAGGAGTACCGCCTGCAAACAAATGATGCCTGTTCCCGGATTCGTTTTAGCGAATTCAGCGACTACGAGCAGCATTATGTGGAACTGGAGGTGCCTTCTCTGCGACTGCTGGAGCACAGCCTACCCGACTGCGTTCCACTCTCAGAAATGATGGTCAAGAGTGCGAGGTCTATGGAGGAGGCACTCATACTCTTCCGCAAGCTGCTGGAAGAGCTGCGTCCCTTCTACGACAACTTCATGGACATAGACGAGCTGTGCCATGTCCTACAGCCCTCACCCGTTACCACCAAGCACAATACACGTGTATTTCCGCTCAAGGAGCGTGTTTACCTGAAGGTGACAATCGTTGATCCCTTCGCCTGCATCGCCTCGATGGCCCTGAAGATCATTGGGCCCACGGAGGAGGTGGCCCGCCTGCGTCACGTGCTGAGTGATGGCTTGGGGAACTGGGACCCAGAGCTGGACATGCACAAGAATCTGCTGCGCATCTTTGACCTGTGCTACTTTCCCATGCCCGAGTGGACCGATGATCCGAAGCAGAAAGAGGAGGATAACGAGGAGAAGCGCTGCAATATCTGCTTCGAATACCGCTTGGACGGCGGAGAAGTGCCCCTTGTTTCCTGCGACAACACAAAGTGTGTGCTCAACTGCCATGCCGCCTGCTTAAAGGAATGGTTCCAGACCCTGATGGATGGCAAGACCTTCCTGGAGGTCTCCTTCGGCTTGTGTCCCTTCTGCAAGGCGGTAAGTTTGTGTAAGATTATGTTTTGCATCTAATTTCCTGACTTTCCATGTTGCAGAAACTGTCTACCTCTTTTGTGGCCCTTTTGGACGACTGAGACGTAGAGAAGCCCCTGAATATTTCCTTTAAAACCAATTAAAAGCATTAAAAGACGGTTTTTAAGAGTAACTTATTTCAGAAGAGCTTTAGTTTTAGTTCGAAATTATCGTAAATATCAACTAGGTATAATTTATTTTATCTAAGAACATATACGAAATAATATGTGTAGATCAATCTTTCGGCTCACACCGATATGCCGACGTGTCGATGGTTTTGCCAAATGTGGTTGTGAAACGAATTAAACCTGTCTCAGCTGAATGACCTCGATGTTAACCGTCCAACGGCACCTACAGCACCAGCAGCAGCAGAAGAATCGCTTCACAACGCCCCAGCCTCATTCCATCTCGTTGGAGATTAGGCGCAGCATGTTTCGCACCACAAAGGTGCTGCCATTGACTGGCGTATTCTCGCTGGCCCCTCCAATCCGCACGCTGGACCCGGCCAGGCCAAAGAACACTTTGGGAGCAAGATTGGGCTGTACCGCCTTGAACTCCCAGCCGACGTGCTGGGCACAGAACTTGCAGAGGATGCTGTGCCACTGGTAGCCCGGGAACCAGCTGAATTTGGTGGACGGCTCGCCGCTATAGCCGATGGCATGGTGTCTCACCCGGTAGACGGTGTTGGTCTCATGGATGTAGCCCTCTGGAAAACCGGCATTAGTTAAGATCGATACAATAGGAATAGGAAGAGTAAGTCTCACCTGGATTGCAGTACTGCGTCTGCACTCCGTGCTTGGACATGGCAAATAGATCCGAACAGCGGGCCAGGCTGCTATTGCAATACCGGCAGTAGAAGAAGGACTCCTCTTTGAGCGTGCTCCCGATCAACTGGAGGCGAGTATTCACGGAGTCTGTGAGGAAGGTCAGTCGCATCATCTTCTCGTTTAGGTGGAGGTTTCGCACCAGCCAGAATGACAACTGGATGGGGCATTTTGGCATGGTGTTGATTTTGTGGATCTCCAGCTTCTTGCGTGCTCGCTCCACGATGTCGTCGAAAGCATACTCCTGGCAGGCATCCGCCGGCCAGGGTGTGCTGGCCAACTGGAACCGGCGATACTGGTCCCGCATGGAGGGAATATCCCTGAACCTGGCCATGGAGCCCATATCGATGGATTGCAGCGGCTCGGGCAGGAAATACTCGGGCAGAACCTTTACTTTGCTGAAACACTTGGTCGTCGGATTGCGGGCAATGTACTGTGGCGGCCTGGGGTTCGGAGTTGGGAGATTATAAGTGTTTTAAATAGACATAGAAGGTCGACTCACCCCTGGATATCATCACAGTTGATGACGATGCGCTGCAGAGCCCTCGACTTGTAGAACACCAACTCCCGGCCGCTCTCACCCCTCTCGTAGATCTGGCACGTGACCCCATACAACTTGTGCGGGTTGTCCTCCGGCGGCTGCATCAGCGGGAAGCCCACGCCGAAGATTAGTCCATCCAGGCCGGGCATGTCATCGTCGAACATGCTGCCGTCGATCATGAAGGGCAGCACTTCGCCGGGAAAGAGGATGTGCTGGTGCAGGAAGATGAGCATGTGATGGGTGCTGCCCACCTCCAGGTAGTCCACGCCAGGCACGCGACTCAGATGGGTGCCGAAGTACGAGTGCTCCGCTGGCAGATTGGTGTCAAAGTGCACGCCCTCCTCCATGTCGACGTCGATTTGCGATGGAGCCGGCGGCGGTGGCAGCGGTAGGTTCGAAGCTTCAGGTCCCTCCTGGCTGGTCTCGTCGCTAGTGCGACTGCGACGCCGCTCCTGGCTGAAGACCATGCTCCGCACCCGCTGCAGGAAGTTGTCCCGATTAAGCAGGGCAGCTATTCCCCCATCCCGGTTGCGGGCCTGTGTCACCATCTGGTCCACGGCGGAGAGTAGGCGATTCTGGGGAATCATCCAGCGGGGCAGGGCCTCTAGATCGGAGTCATCTGCGGGCAAGGAAGGATCTAGGAGTTGGAAAATAACCCCGGACAAGGCAATAGGCAGACCAACTCACCCTCACTGCCGCGACTCTCCAGGGACATGTCGCTGCTCACGTCGGGGGTGTCGCTACCCCCGTCGTGGTCTTCGTTCTGGTTCACCCGATCCTCATCGGGATCCACGAAAACCTCGTCTTCATCCGCTGCCTGCAGGGGTTCTATTGCACTGTTCCCAGTTTCCTGTGGCTCCTCCTGTTGCTGAGGCTGCAGCTGCACCTGCTGCATCTGTTCCCCTTCATGCGCATCCTCCGGAGGCTGCGCTCTCGGCTCCTCTACCCTCCCGGCCCCACCCACGACCTGGCCTTGCGCCCCCGCAGCGACTGTCGCCCCGTGACCTGGATTGATTTCTGCGCAATTAAATGTTGTCCCTCGTTAGCAGGTGCATAATTCCCTAATTTTAATGCCTTCACACTCACCTGGTGTCTCCTCGTCGTCCATTTGAGCAGTTCTGAATGTGTGTTTTATTCGTTTCGTTGTGGAATAAAATCCTATTTATTTACTATTTGTATTTACTTTTTTTTTGACAAAGGAAAATATCGAGAGGTGATGGGCGCCCATCGATAGACTAGACTACTTAGGTGTGACCAGCTGCCGTATAGGTTAACCTGGCAAGCACACTGTACCGCGCGATTTAAATTTGTAACTTTGACCTTTTTATTACCCAATTAAGAATGCAATCTTGGGAATGCCTTTTAATGCAATCCTTATTCTAAATAAGTTTTATTTTTAATTAATTTTTCTATTGGGCTTACAAATATTTTTAAATAATTGATAAGCTTTAATTGAGCTTCAATGATCGGCGACTTTCCAGCACTGGCCATAGAGGGGCTCTGATTGGAGCCCAATGAGAGCGGATCCCCATAGTCTGAAGCCGATCTCCGCCGATGCTGGAAGCAAGCGGATCAGAAAACGTCCACAGTAAAGTCTTGTTTAGTGTTTGTGTTATCTTGTAAAGCCGTCGGTATCGCGTCGATTTTGCATACCCGTTAATCACAACAGATAGAGAGAGAGCGATGATCAATCTTCGCCTGCTGCTGATCTTCGCGCTCTTCGCACTCGTTGGGAAAGTGGCACGCGCCCAAATAGCCTTTGTGGAGGACCAAGACATTGATAAGAAGAAGGCCAACCTTGCGGTAAGTAAACGCCAAACCGAGCTTTCCGGCGGAGTGTGATAAGAAAATCGAAAGAGCGCAATGCCAGCCGGAAATACCCTTTTCAATCAGAGAGAACTAGACAGTATTGTCTTCTAAAAATCTAGAATTTTGGCCAAAACTATTCTTACAAATAGTTATTTCTCTTCACCTCTCGCTTCGAAAGATCCCATATATGTACAAGCTATGGAATACATCGCTCTTCCCTTTTCAGTGAAAGTGAATCTGCAATGATTACACAGTATTGCGAACTTTCCCAAACTTAACAATCCAGTTTTCCTAAAAAGGGCCTTTAGTTCAATTTAGCTCTGGTTAAATCCCATTTAAATTCAGTAAGCGGGAATTTGTAATTATAAAGAAATTCGTGTTACAGTTCCTTACACTGCTAGAAAGTTAATGTAACATATAAAGTCTTGACCAACGTTCTTCTACAATATATAAAAACTTTATTTAACTAATTTTGAGCTAAAGAATCTCAAGGAATGCGTACTCGCTTTCTTATTATGATATTATGATGACTGAATGAATGACCGGATATAGAGAAGAGTTAACATTCTTTTATTACACTCTTCTTAAATTATTATAATTAAAAACAAGAAAGGAAGCTAACTTCGGTAAACCGAAGTTTGTATACCCTTGCA